>JAAAQI020134240.1:0-13059 GCA_011800005.2 Stichodactyla mertensii
CTCATTCATTCATTCATTCATTCTCATTCATTCATTCATTCATTCTCATTCATTCATTCTCATTCATTCATTCATTCTCATTCATTCATTCATTCTCATTCATTCATTCTCATTCATTCATTCATTCATTCATTCTCATTCATTCATTCATTCATTCATTCTCATGCATTCCTTCATTCATTCATTCTCTCATGCGCTCCTTCATTCATTCATTCTCTCATGCATTCATTCATTCCTTCTCTCATTCATTCATTCATTCATTCATTCATTCATTCTCTCATTCATTCATTCATTCCTTCTCTCATTCATTCATTCATTCATTCATTCCTAGAGAAAGCTAGAGTGACTGAATTAAACCTGTGAAACAAAATCTAATAGTCAATGACTAATAATCGAATCCCAACAAAAGAAAATGAAAGAATTCCTTACTAACAGTCTCTGTTAGACTAATAACTATTTCTAAGGCTAATGCCATCACTCTAAAAGGGATAATAGTACTTACATTCAAAAAATTTTTATGAATCATTATGAAACCTTTTTTCCCCTTAGACTGCACCAGCTGGATCACCACAGCCTATCGACCCAGAAGGTACTTAAAAGGAACCTTTTTAATATAATTAAATTTTAAAAATTCTAAAAGCTAATCTTTTTTTTTTCAGTTGGACGTTGGCATTTTGTAAAGCGTTCATGACTACAGCAAGGAAGTGAGAAAAATTCAAAGTTGGACACTGTGTTTTCCCACAAGTTGTAGATTTAATTGGATTGTTCTTTCCCAAGATATAGTTGAGTGAGTCCAGTCCTACCCAAAGCCTCAATCTCTGTACGTACCATCATTCACTGAGCTATGTACTAATCAGATACAATGGACTTTGGGATGATTAAACAATAAAGCAAAGAAGAGTTGCTGTGCATTAAACAATGTATAATTTACACACTAACATCATGAAGAAATTGCTTGGGCTAGAACTGGACTCACCTTGACCACATCTTGGGAAAGGCCTATTGTTTTTTAGGTCAACATTAAACATACTCTATCTTTGCATGCTGCTGAACTGTCCTTTTTTGGCCAGATTCATTTGGAGTAATTCATTCTCAAATAAATGATGCTTTGAACTGGCAAGTTCAAAATTTTGCCTGAATTTAATTTAAGACTTAAATGTAGTATTGGTGAGTCAGTGTGCAAACAATATCAGCATCTGCTAAAATAAATTTTGCAGTACTTTTTGCCTGATTGGTTTATTACAGTGTATAGCCAGTGGCTGCAGGAGGGGGGGGAGTAAAATTGGTTAAAGAAAGACCCCACACCTCAAACATTGGTCAGGGGCAAAGTATATGAAAGAGACTTGAAATTGAACAGGAAACAAACAGCATTTTGTCAAATGTGGATTAAGTTAATGCAGTATTTAAGAAGAATGTATATGGATTTACCAAATAGAATATCTGAATAACAATTTTTTCTGTTCCTGAACTTTTTGTGTGCTGTTCAGACACAGTACACAAATTTCCTCAAAACTGATCAGTTTTCAATGCTCTTTTGTCCCCTGATCTCGTTGAAACATGCAAATCCTAAAGAATTGTGGGAAAGTGCGGGAAATAGCATATCATATTCAAATTAAATTGCATCCCTGTGGAAAGGTCTTGACATGGAGATTTTCTGGTATTTGGTATAGGGACAGGATTTTGGGATCCTAGTTGTTATAACATACCTTACAAAACCGCCTTCATCAAGACTAGAGGGATTACCCTGCTTTCTTATGACCCATAATACATTTCCTTGGCTCCTTTGTGCATCAACAAAGTAGTTTACATGATGATGTGGCCCTCAATTAGAGAACTGAGAAACCATTCCATGTTTGAACCTGCCACCCATCTACCCTTTGGGTGGATCCAGGATTATGGCTAGAGGGTCTTTAAGGGGTAAAATGGGAGCTGGGATTGGCCTCTTGGGCTGGGAAAATAGGATTTGCTGCACTGGGACTGGGATTTAGCCATCACTGGGATTGGGATTTTTCTAACTCTATAACTTGAACTGGAATTTTGCATAAATGGGACTGGGATTTTGCAAAAATTTTGGGCTAGGAAATGGGATTAGGATCCCCCCCTTCAGGACCCTCTGGCTAGGGGTGGTGGGAGGTTCGAATTTTGGCTAGGGGGTTCAAACCACTGATATACTTCTGGGTCCAAAATGGAAAACAATTCTTTGAAGATTTTTCTTGCTTTGTTCTTCATAGTAGGAATTGGTCTATACATAGGTCTGTTTATTACAGGTGATTTTAGCACATTTTGTGAAAAATTAGAGCCAGAAATACGTCTGTACAGACCTCTTGTGAATAAGATTCTTTATTTGAGGTTTACCCATATTAATATATCTTCTCAAACAAGGGAATGACACGTGAACTGTAATGGGGAAATCCCCTTGTTATGAAGAACTGAACTGGGATCCCTGTGGTTTACTCAACACGAGGGTATGGGTACCAGTGGGCTCATCAAAATGGCGGACGAAGGTTCAGTCAAGAAAGTGTGTGAAACACCGGCCTGTAACAAGCCAGCAAGCCTGCAGTGCCCTACCTGTATTAAGCTCAACATCGAAGGAAGCTTCTTCTGCTCACAGGTGACAATTCCTTTACCTTTCTTGAGAGTTAAAAAATGCTTACAGTGCTGAATTAATGAGGTCTGTCTGACTGAACCGTGCTGCAAAACTGTTGACCTGCGAAAAGAATTTGTTTTTTTAAATAGTATTAAATTAATTAAGGAATGTTAAATTAATCCTTCTGAGATTATGTGAAACTTTATATTTTTACTGTGATGAATATCGTGGAGAAAATGGTAAGAATATCTTTTTTTTGGCATGTGACAGACAAGTTCCACTGGTGCATAATTCCTGGAAATTCCAGGAATTATGTACCAATCAATGTTTAGTCCCGGGAGGGAGGGGGTGGGCAGACCCAGGGGGAACTGACATTTTTGGAGATGGAAAAGTCAATTTCTCTACCCCTGGGACTCTACTAAATGGCAAATTTCCCCTCTCTTCCAGTCTTTCATGTTCTGTCAAGTGTCAAATTCCTCTCCTCTGGGGGAGAATGTACTTGTCAAATGCCCAACCCAAGGAGCAAGATCCCATGTCAATTTCCCCTGGGTTTCCCACCCACCCCACCCTGGGGCTAAACACTGATAGGTGCATTACAATAATCAATTATTCAGGTTTGATAATAGAGCCAATAGATAACCATAAGAGAACTGCAGTCAAAATAGCAAGACACTTTTCTGTCAGCATCTATAACCAATAACATGTTCAAGTCAATCAGAAAGGTCAGAAAGTGGAATTCTCAAGGATTTCACTTTCTAATTAGCTAATTGACTTAATCCCATACAATGCAAAAGCTCAGTTTAACTGAAACTGCCAATCTTTTCTTTTCTTTTTTTTCTTTGTTTGTTTCTTTCTTTTTTTGATACAAATTTAAGGAGCATTATCAAAACATTTTATTACCCTCTTATAAAAAAAAATTTGGACCCCTCTTGTCATGTCAAAGACTTTTCAAAAGCCCAATTAAGAGACCCCTAGAATTGCAGAATTATCACTTGAGAAGGCTTTCATGTTTTAAAAAATCCCATTTGTATACTGTAAGTTTTAATTTGTTTTTGTGTACAAGGATTGCTTTAAAGGATACTGGAATGAGCACAAGAAACTTCACAAAGCAGCCAAGGCATCAGGTATGTGATGGCATTCCACCTTTATATTTATCCCACATAATTTGTTGAGATCCTTATCTTAGTCCACCAAAATGCTACCAAATTCCATGAAGTTTCGGGAGCCTGAAAAAAGATCTGTGAATTGAATTGATCGAAATGATCATGTGACATTGCGTACTTTCATGCACGTGGAATGCGGTGGTGACATTTGGTATGCAAAGTTTGCAATTTAATGCCTTCCCACACCAGACAGCATGCTTAAAAGGATGCAAATGTCAAATAAAAATCATTTCAATCAATCCAAATAAAACCTAATGGTTGATTGTTTTTTTGGGCTGCCAAGACTTCAGGAAATGATGACGTGACTTTCATTGTTGGGTGACTGGCAGGTGAAGTTTGAATTGGGCCATTTGAACATTCTCCCAATGGTGATGATGATGATGGTGGTTGTATAATACACAGGTCAAAACAATGTCAAAACTGGCAACAGTTACACCCCTTGGCCAGATTATAGATTTACAGGCAAAATGCGACCATGGCCACAGGTTAGCAATCTATATAACTATTGATAATATTATAGATAATTAATATGCCATAACTACATTGAATGTGTTGTAAAATATTTTTCATTACATTCTTTGATGCATGTTCTTGTTTTCAACAATATCATTAGTCACCAATGAGAACTGTTCCACCTACAATAGATAGACCAGACTATGCTGACACTGGTAAGACATCTAATGAATCTCTGGTAATTAGAGATAAAGAATAGTTATGACAGTTTCAATTATTGAAAATTATCATGAATGAATCAGAATTGCATGAGCAGTCCATATTACAGTCTTGTACATCTGTTGGGTTCTCCAGTTTTCCTTCCTCCATAAAAATCAACATGTGAGCTGAGAGTTGTATGGGCTTAAAACAGTTAATGCTATAGTGGTAGTGTGTTAGTGATAGTACCCCAATTGTCCTATATCATTATGACATTATGGCTTGTTTATGAGGGGGACAGAATTGTCCAAACTATAGAAATTTGAACAAAATTGGCTCTGCTAAGAAAAGTTTGCTCTCAAATTGTCTGATTTCCAAATATAAGACGTACTGATGTTTATTACACAATATTTACTGTATTTGGTGGCTGTTCGCTACTTTTCTACGGTCCACAAAACGCATTTAATACCGATTTTCTTTGTGTTGTTACTGTTTTGTCCCCCTCCCATTACCATGATCCTTATGTTTTGATGTGACATCATAGTCGTGATATAGGGCAATTAGTGCAGAAGCACTAGAACAACTAGGTACTTAAATAAAGAGACCAAAAAAATCAAACTTTGATTTATCAGCCAGGATTGATTTCTAGGAAATCCAATTTCCGAGATGAAAGCTAAACAGAGCACACAAATTAGAGTTCTTTCCAAAGATGAAATAGAAGGAATGAGACTAGTTTGCAAAGTGAGTAATTGTTTATTAAGTTGTGGATTTTTTCCTTGAAATAATTGATCTTATCCTTACATATACTGTATCATGATAACTACAAACCATCTGATGGTCATTGAGATGGTAATAGTGTAGACTAGTACTCCGTATTAACCTGTTGGCCAGCAAACAGCCAACAAACTACTGACCAAGTTCCGCCAACTATTACCCATTATTACCCATTGAGATTACCAGTATGTGCAACAATTTGATATATTAAGAGAAGAATCTATGGCACCATGTGTGAACATGGTAATATTGTCAAGAATATTTTGCTATTATTGCTATTATAGTCCACTCAACAATTCGCCTACACCTAACTGTTGCATGACCAATAAATGGCTGTCAGGTTTAAACAACAAACTACCAATACATGACTGATAATCTAGTGATAAATGACTGACTTGCTAGTAAATGGCCATATGGCAGGGATTTTTTTTACTACAATTAGTCCAGCCTTTATTATATATAAAAGTTTGAAAAAAAGTTAAAGTCCTTCCCATTTTGGGTGACGTATAGGGCAGTGCCTATCTCCGTTTCCATAGCCCTAGGCCACACGGCTACATAGGTAGTGAAAGCCACAGCAGGGGACCAGTCTGCTGGTGGCTCCGTCTCACAACTGGGAGGTTGTGGGTTTGATCCCTTTCCGCATCATACCAAAGGCGTTAAAAATGGGACATACTGTCTACCAGCTTGGTACTCAGCATAAATGGTATGGGGGTATGGAAGTTAAACACACATAAAAATTTGAAGGCCCTATATAATTGACTAATTCTATCTTATTATGTTCACACACATACTTTCAGTTAGCAAGGGAAGTACTAGATGAAGGAGCAAAAGCAGTTAAAATTGGAACAACAGGAGATGAAATAGACAGGATAGTTCATGAGGTGAGGATTATAGAACTCTACACTTGATGCACACTGTAAAAGTGTGACAAGACAGGGTATGACTGAAATCTTTTCAGCCAGGGCCAAGTTACATGTAGTACAAGGAATATTATTATAATATTTCAGAGCATTGGTGATTCATTTTCTTTAATCTTTAGGCTAGTTTAGAAAGAAATTGTTACCCGTCTCCTCTGAACTATCACAACTTTCCAAAGTCTTGCTGCACGTAAGTACATGTACCAATTGATAACTTCTGGATGAATTCTCTTATGTTTTTTTTTTGGTTCCAAGGTGTGGGGGGTGGGGTGGTTCTTGGGGCCAAAAAATAGTATATTGATCAGAAGAAGTCCAGAAGCACCAGCTTCTTTACAGGTGGTATGGGTGAGTCCAATGGGTTGGGTCGCTGGTTTTAACTCTGCAGATGCCACATGTGAGTAGAGTTTGTTTGATGTGTTGTTCTCTCCCTTGCCACAAGGGTTTTTCTCCTTGTTCTCTGGTGTTTTCCTCTCTTCATATTAAATATCAACATGTGAACCTCACAGATGAGCCCCAAATGGGGAGAGATTTGTAACACATGCAGGGTTTTTTTACTACAGACTGTACCATGACTATAACAATATGCAGGGGTGGATCCAGGATTCTTTCTGGGGGAGGCTGCACCTGTAGTATTTGTAGTATTTGCGAGTGAAAGGGACACATGATAGGTGTCTGGAAGGGCACTTTCCTGTCCTTAGGGGGTTATGCATCCCCAACACCCACCCCCTAAATCTGCCACTGATATAGTCTTGGGAATTTTTGCGTTCCAGTTAGAAAATCAGTTTCAGAGCAATATATAGACTGAATTGGTTCTTTGAACCCCAGGTCAGTAAATGAGGTCATCTGCCACGGAATACCTGACAAACGACCACTGGAAGATGGTGACATAGTTAATTGTATGTACCATTAATGTAATGTACACTTAAGGCTTGTGCGTAATATTGGTCTTAGCATTTACTGTCCTACTGTTGTATTTTTCAGTGGACATTACTGTGTATCATGGTGGTTTCCATGGGGATTTGAACGAGACCTTCTTTGTTGGCAATGTAGACAGTGACTCCAAACAGTTAGTAAATGTTACTTATGAGTGTCTTATGCAGGCCATAGACATAGGTGAGTGACAGGCATTTTGGGGTTCCTGTGGTGTAACTACCACAGGTAACCCACAACTTTGTATGACAGATATTTCACAAACGTGTAACATCTTCAAAAACATATACATCATTCTAACACCTTGGTCAGCATAAACATAGCAATGTCAGGTGCCATTCTAAAAGAAGTCTGATATGATTCCCCTAAAAAGCCTGCACAGATTTTTTTGGCCCTCTCCTTTGAATTTGCATGAAAAATAATGACCCTCGTGCCATTTACACCAGCCCTCCCCCCTCCCCCTCTAATTACAATAACTGGCCCCTAATCTCTTACTGCCTCAAGGGTGGATCCAGGCAGGGAGGGTCAGGAGGTCCAGACCCCCCTGTCATACCTGAGGTTCAATAGACCTTGGCTTGGTTGTAATGTTTTCCCATTTCAGACCATGTGTCATTCCCTTGGGTTTTATCTCTTTGGAGGCTTGAGGAGGTCATTAATATGGATGAGCCTCAAATAAAGAATGGTATTCCCAAGAGGATGATGTGGTGTGAAATGGGAAAACATTACAACCAAATGAAGGAGGTCTAATAATCGTTTTATACTAGAATTTAGTTTTCCAACATGTTTTGCTTAGTATGTGTTTAGACTTACCTCTCAAAAATTCCTGGATCATTCTGAACCTGTGACTATTTCCTTTGCTACTGATAAGCTTTTTTGAAATGAACAAAAAATGCTCCTCCATCAAGATGGAAATAGCAGTGTGACTTTTTTTGTTTCATAAAAATTAGTTAAGCCTGGTGTGCGATACAGAGAGATTGGAAACATAATACAGAAACATGCACAAGCACATGGGTATTCTGTTGTCAGAAGCTATTGTGGGCATGGAATTAATCAGTAAGTCTTAATCAAATTATTATTGTCTCCTATGCAAGCCTGCAAAGAATTATTTTGCTACAAGCTGAGCCTGTCATGTCAGGCAAGGGACAAGGTGTGACCTGACCAGGTGTGACCAGGGTGACAAGGTTTGACCTCATATGCAGCTGCTGGGGTAGAAAAAAATTTTCCCACTTTGAAAATTTGATAGAATGATCATGTCTAGCCAGACTGAGCATTTGCCAATCAAAACCTCAAACTACCAGACAAATATCTAATGACTGGCACTAATTTGCAGGCTTGCCTATGGACTGCTATTGTTAGTGTTACCTCATTATTACCTCCCTCTTAGCTTACCTTCCCAAGTATTACTATCAAATAAAGAAATGAAAGGGAATGTCTGAGACATGGTTTGAAATGGGATGTTTGCATGATGGCATCATTTTACTACCACTACCAGAATGCTTTGTCATAAAGCTTTCTTATTCAGATTCACTCTACTCTCCTGGGAATAGAGAGATAATTGGCAAAATTTGCCTGACAACAGAAGCACTGTTCACATTCAAATTTTGGTAATTCACCATTCACATTCAGGTCTTGGTAGTAAATTATGCCATCATGCAAATGGCCTATCTTAGCTAGTAAATTGACCTATCACTGCTGTTCTTTTTCCTCAGACAGATTTTAAATACTCTTTTAACTTTGAACTAATAATTTTGTGCTTATCTTTTATCAGGCTGTTTCACACAGCACCAAGTGTTCCTCACTATTCCAGTATGTATAAACAGGGACTGTGGAGCACCTTGGAAAGTGGGGGGCTATGTTTTGACAGGGATTCTGGTGCACCTTCAAAAGGGTTATAATCAACTTAGATTTGGAAAAATGTTGGGGGGGGGGGCTGTAGCCTCCCTGGCCCCTCCCTCTCCGTGGTCCCTGATAAAGGCATATTAATATATATATACAGGGTACCATATATAGCCGATAGCCACTAATGTGATGTACTTATTTAAGCTAACTGGGAGTGGTTGAATGCAAAGAAAACCTTTTTTTTTAGATTTGAGGTTTCCTTTGGAATTTTGTCAGATCCTTGAACTGTATAACCCTTTTCATGTTCAGTGAAGTCAGTGAGAACTAGGAACATTTGGTCAGGAAAAAATCAGGGGATTTATTTTAGCAGGAGAGTGGGAACCCTGAAGGATGTGGTTACTTTGCAGATGAATGCTGTGCAGGCTATGTCAATAGTAATTTAACCTTCTTCTTTTCATAGAAAACAAAGCTGTTGGAGTCATGAAACCTGGACATACATTCACTATTGAACCTATGATTTCTCAAGGTGCATACATTCACTCTTCATGCATCAAAAATGCTGCTAAGGGAGTTGTCATACATTAGCAGGGGGAGGGGGTGATTTGTAATCTAGAGCTGCAAATGAAGTGACTCTTCTCAGAAACAGGAATAAAATATGACCCTCTGTGCTGGGTTGGACTAAATCTTCATGCCCTCCCTACCTCTTTTCAAGTACTTAGTACTTAATCTGATCCTGACTCGGCATAATTTTGTGACCTTCCCTCTTCCTTTTGTCTATTTTTAGATGACCCACCCTTTTGGAAGGCTCAAAAAAAATGACGACTGCCCCTTTTTCCATCCCTCTGGATTCCCCCCGTGCTTTTTTATTTTAGTCCCTTAGAAATGTTTACAGGTTCACAGCCCATTCACAAATCTGTTGCCTAGTGTCATGTTAAATAAATTCAAAATTCATTTTTTCTGTAGGAACTTGGAGAGATGAAATATGGCCTGATCAATGGACAGCCGTCACTCAAGATGGAAAAAGATCAGCACAGTTTGAACACACTCTTTTAGTTACAGAGACAGGTTGTGATATTTTGACTGCCCGGCAGGAAGAAAATGGGGCACCATATTTCAAGTCACAAATGTTATGAGAACTACTGGATCAGGTACTATAATAACAGTATAGACAACATTGTCTTGACCTGTTGTCCAGTATTAACTGATTTTTGGAAGACAAATCAAAACAAAGAAAATGTTGTTAAAGATAATTGATAGTTTGGTAAGTAGCCTGTGGCTTAGAGCAGTCTATTTTACCATTACACCCTGATGAGGCTCAGAGAGCAGATTGGAAAATAGTCCTTTTTTGCTTATTTCATAATGCTGTAGCCTTGAATGACCACAGACTCATTTATGCAGGGTTAGCCTTGTTTGTGAGTAAGGCCCAAGTCAAACGTCGAACTTGATGAGCTGAACTCATTGAAAACAATGGATAATGAGGCAGTCTTCTTTGATGTCATTAGGTTTGGCTCATGTAAAGTTCAACATTTGACCTGGGCCTACTGTAAATTATTCATAAATAACCATGAAAGGTCATGAAATTCAAAGGTGTTGGTATTGTTCTAGTTGTACATTCTTTACATTGCCATTGGTATTTATGAATTATTTGCTCTAAAATGAGGCTAAACCTGTACAAAAGGTGAATAGAGGGACACTTGTCTGATACCTTAAATTTTTGGAATAACATATTTGCCACCATTTTTCATTAGTTAATATACACTTAATCTTAGGATATTACTTAATTCTTTTAGGATTTTATTTTAAGTGATTGGATAGAGGATGAAACACTCTTTCAAGTGTTTGATCTAGCTTCTCAAACCATGAATAATTCTAGGAGAAAATCAAAGCGAAAGTTGGTGAAATTTTATGCTTATTAGGATCACATATCCAAACCACTGTCACGGTAGTGATTTACTTTGTTTTCTCATTAAGTATTCATGAGTTTGAGATGTGCATAAATCACAAATGAAAAAAAACTCTTACAGTGGTAATATGTTAACTGGTTAGAAAAGCAATTAATATTAGCTTAGTAATCTTAAACTTCTAGAGATGTGTAAATTTTTACTCAGCGATAGTATTTTGACTAAAATATCTCATGACTTGTGAACTAGCTGAGCAAATAACTTATCATGCAAAGCATTGTTGATCAAAACCTGCAGCCCTCACTCTGTCCTGAAAATCATTTCTCGCGTTTTTAGATAATTCCTAGATGAAATATCACTCTGATTAAGAGTTTTGGACTTTTCTGAGACTCAAAATGTATTGGATTTGATTGTCAGTAGTTTTCAGGTAGAAAAAGTGCTTGGAAAAAATCACAACAAACTGTGATTGGTTAGAAAAAATGCTGCTCAGCCATATCAGATTTTCAGCAATAATTCAATCTACTGTCAGATTTATACAAAACAAAAATCTTCCATTTTTCCAAAGGATCTGGATTTTTATATGTGCAAAGATATCACTCGGAAAACTTTCACAAAATTTTTCATTTTATTCAAGCCACTTTGGTGTCATTCAGATACTCTTTACTAGCAACATTAACAGGATATGTAGACAGTAACTGATTCCATGGACTCTTTACTAGCAACATTAACAGGATATGTAGACAGTAACTGATTCCATGGATTGGTAATGAAGACTTTCCAAAGAGTGGAGCACACCTTAAAAAAAATCATTGCAAAAATATTTTAAGTTCAGCTATTAGTAAGAGTAATATAAAAGAATCATCTTTTCGACATTTTAGAGATAAAAACCACAGGGAGCCCAAAGCCATTGTTGAAGACCGTATTTAAATAAAATCAACCAATGAGAAATGCTGTGTCATTGGATTACTTGACCTTACTAAAAGCATGAGTATCTTATGTCAACGGTCTGTTCGTTGCTCAGCAGGGCACATTATTGGTGTCTCGGGTTTCGGCTTATTGGATTAGCTATAAGGCCCTTACTGGATTGGCAAGTAATTGTGTGACACAGCATTACTCATTGATTGATTTTAATTAAATACAGTCTTCAGCAATGGCTGTGGGCTCCCTGTGTAAAAGCTTTGCAATTTCACATGATGTCAGCCAAGTTGGACAACAGGGAAAACAAAAAAAGGAACTCATTTTCTCACAGGACAGAGATTCCATCATACTATTGCCGAGCATGGATGCCAACATGTGATCCTGTATACACAAGCACATCTTTGACTAGCAACTGATACTTACAGATGTCAGACTACACATGAACAATCTTCACATGTTAATAATTGAACGAATACTAGAAATGAAATGTGAAAATAATATGATTATTATATACAGCTTATAAAATGATAGATTATTGGTAGGGGTAAACACTATCTTTTAGCTACTGGTTTCTGTTTAGGGTGGAATAAATTCTATAGAACCTTTCCAAATTTGCTTGTCCAATTGATTGTAACAGTGGTGTAAAGTTGAGAATTGAGTTGCCAAATGCAATAATTGTAAACATTTTTGTCTACTCCAACCTCAACACGAAACTATTGTTTAGTAGTTATTCTTGTTAATTTGAGGAATGCGAGAAAGTGAAGAATGAATTTGAGAAAGTGGAAAAATCAGGTTCCATAACTGACATACAGACCAAGCAAGTGAGGTTAATAAGATGTTTATTATATTGTCAAGGTGAATGCAAAACTTAGGTCAGTTGTGCTGTACCATAAGTTATGAGAGCATGTAAAATTACCTTGCCATGTAATAAGCATTTATTTTATAGCTACTGGACAAACAGGCTTAAAATTACCTTTCTCCTCTGTGCATGACATCAAAGGCTTCATTTATCTTATCCAAGGGCATATTGTGGGTAATGAACTCATCCACCTTCAAAGTTCCAGCCATATATTCATCAACCAGCTTTGGAACACTATCACCACTTTTGTAACCTTTTGGGGGAAAAAATACAGAAATCTCAGATAAGTAGTTTTATATAGTTTTGGTATCTTGAGCTCAACAGATGTCAGGAAAGTGCCCCCCTCTCCCCTAATAGATCTTTTACCAAAATGGTGGCCGAAATTTCAAATACCGGTAATTTAAAATTAGAAACAAATACCAGCACTAGAAAGAGCACTTCATCTTTAGTAACCCTGCAAAGATTCATTATGTTAGGTGTTATAGCGGCCGAGAAAACATTTTTCAAAAATTGCCAAATT
>JAAAQI020134251.1:0-13058 GCA_011800005.2 Stichodactyla mertensii
GCCCCCCCCCCCCCCCCCCCCCCCCCCCCCCCCCCCCCCCCCCCCCCCAAAAAAAAAAAACAAAACAAAAAAAAAACCGATCTTTCCTTGCTACGACGCTGGATTTTCGGTGCGACTCGACTGCGATCAAAGATCCACGAGCATAAACTACCTGCGATTGTGAGGCAATTCACTTTGCCGGTGATTCGCGGTTGTTTTGAATATGTTGAATTTTGTAACAACACCTTGCAACAATCATTTATGAAAATATCAAAATCATAGTTCCTTAGTAACTGCTAACGTTTTTTGGAGCTGCAAATCGAAACTTTTATTTACTGCCAACTGGGAAAACCAATTTCAAGCTCATAACCAACTAAAAATGTCTTGGAAAAAATCCTTTCCAAAAGAAATTGAACGCATTTATTTATTTTTTTTATCAAGTAAGCAAAAATTTAAAAACTCCTTATTTATCTATATCATTCCAATTCAATAAAGTTTGGTCAACAACTTTCCAAAAAATCAACTAGAGCATCCAGAGCGGGGGAAAAAATTGATTCGTGAAAAATATTTACAAAGCCTGAACTACAAAAGTTGACAAATAATATCCACGGAATCGAGCCATTCTTAATATGGTTATTAAAGTGTCCCTAATGCCTAGGGCTATACTGTGAAAATCAGTAAAGTTTTGGATAGGACAGTTTAATTTTGCTGGTAATGGATGAGCCATTTACGAGTTATAAGGTTTAGAAGATCTTGATATGTAAATTAATGACGTCATCCAGGTGATTTTCCAGAAAGTAATCTCTAATCTACAAAAGACGCTGTTTGAAAAAA
The DNA here is from genome assembly GCA_011800005.2 of Stichodactyla mertensii. NCBI lineage: Eukaryota > Metazoa > Cnidaria > Anthozoa > Actiniaria > Stichodactylidae > Stichodactyla > Stichodactyla mertensii. Next base: position 814 of record JAAAQI020134251.1, read on the forward strand.
GAGGGAAAACGTCCTTAGAAAGTCATATGGCCAACTGCGGATAATGCTTTGAATATGAAATATCATCTGTAATTTGCCTTAGCCTGTTTTTGAATTTATAATTAACACCCCGTTGACGTCATATCGTTTGCATTTCTAGATCTTGAATCCTTTATAACTCGGAAATATGTGGGTGCACAACCAATAAAAATGAACAGTATTATTAGTAACGTTATGGAGAATGAATTTTCAAAATTTGGCCGTAGACGTTAGGGGTACTTTGATATTCAGAGTCTGCATTTAATGATTTCTCTTTTCGCTCGTATTGTTCGCTTTGCCGATTAGAGAACTCCTTTCAACACCGTATGACACTTTCTCTCATTTTCGATCAATGATATCATATAAGGACTCTCTCTTTATATAGGACAATAAGCCGTTTCTGTCTGCACCTAAAGCAAGATAAAAGCCATTGAATTTACCAGTGTTCTCAAAATCCCCCGACAGTCCCAGTGAAATAGCACTTCTTGGCAATTTGCTGCAATGGCGTCTTCAAATTTAACCACCAGTTTGAATCGTGCTCTCGCGTACGATAGCAAATCCATGTGCCCACCTATCGAAACTTATTTTCTAAATGTTCCACGCAACATAAACTACGACAGATTTTTGCTGTTTATTGTAGTCCTGAGTGTTGTTTTGTCAGTCTTGGGCATCTTCAGTAACTTTATCGTCATTTACACTATTTCACGGACCCCAACACTTCGTACGCCTGCCAACATCCTCATTCTTGGCTTGGCTATATCAAACTTTGGAATCGCCCTTTTCACACAACCTTTCTACACGGCGTACAAGTATGGGGAGTATTCTCGGGAGGTGGAGCTTTACTGTACTTCTGGAATTGTTCAGGCTTCATCATCCAGCACCTTTGCTTCCATAATGTACACCACCTTGCTTACGATCAGCGCGGATCGATTCCTCGTTGTCCATATTCACATGCGATACAAAGAACTCGTTACGACTAAAAGATATGGAATCCTCTTAGCTTCCATTTGGGTTTCTAGTTTAATAGTTTGCGTTTTACGAATGCTGAAGTCCTACAATAAAATCGTTCTATCAATAGCTATTATTTTATTTACTCTCTCGTTTCTCTTGAACGTTTTCTTCTTGCTAAGGATCTATCGAGTCATCCATAGGCACTCAGTACAGATACGAGCCCAGCAAGAATCAGTACAACAGTCCAGCTTGAACATGCCTTCGTACAAGAAATCAGTCAATACGATGCTGTATATTACTGGTAAATTTCTCATCTGTTATATTCCGCTCTGCGGAAGTTTATTGGTTTTTACCGTCATCCGAAAACATACGTTGCCAATGAGGATCTTGTTCACAATAACAGAGGCTATTGCCTTGTTTAACGGTATTTTGAATCCATTTGTCTATTGTTGGAGAATCCAAGACATTCGGAATCATGCTCTTCGGATTTTAAAATTGCGAGATTGAAACTGTTACCGCGTACGTGCTGTAAGTCAGCAGCGTAAGTTTGTTTACAATTTTTTTCATTAAAATTTCTCAAAATCCTATATAGGCCCGACAGTCATCGTGCTATGAAAATTATTATGCCTTTTTAAGTTGGGTTGGTTTGGAACCTAGCTCTAAAACGTAACCTGGTAAGGTTGGCACTGACCCTGTATTCTTTTTATTCGCGAAAAAGTAATTAAACCAACCAACTTGTTCAAGTATACGTAAGGTTATATGGAATTAAACTATTGCTTGCAATACAAAGCATGATGTTCAGAATGTACGATTTAAAAACGCATCGATCGAGTTATTAAGTTTAGACGAAATTAATTCTACCGAATGACTGTATGCTCCGTCTAATTGCTAACCATACACTGTTCCCATACAATGCCTACAGGAGTCCTACTTTGTTCGTAGTTACTAATAAAAACAATCATTCTGTTCTGTATCATTTCCCTACTGCAAATACAATCAACGTCATAAAGCTTTGTTTCGTGAACCTATACTATTACCCGTATTATGCTTTGTTGATTAAACATTTATTATATAGATAACCCGGGCTTACAGCTAAAAATGGGTCAGGAACGCCCCTTACCTGTGTATGAATCTGTAAATACCTCGTGAATCCACACTATTTCGACGATATGATGGTGTATTACTAAGAGAACAGACACATAAAAGACTGATCTTAATTTGTTAAAGATACAAATATGTATTTCCCTTTCGCACGACAGATCTCAATTTGTTAAAAATACAAATGTGAAGTTTCATTTTCCACGGTCACTCAACATTAGAAAGCGGAATTCTTCGAAGCTGTGGTAAAAAATATATTATATTCAACCACCTTGATTTCCTTAACCTGGTCTAAGTTTTTTTTTCCTTTTTTCTTTTCTTTTTTTTTTCTAGATAAGAAAAGTCTTGATATTCTTTTTTGCATTTAAAGTACTTTGGAACACCTGTTTCACTGCCTAATGACTGCTGTACATTATTCTAGATGTTTCCCTGATCGATTCCGGCTGATCTTCAATTGATTTCTTGTGTCTACAATTCTTGACACACGCACGGCAAAAGATCCTTTAAAAATAATATTAATTCTTTTATATCATCAAATTTTCTAAAGCTTTTACTTATTCTGAATTTCCTTGGGTCTTTGATCCCAGGAACTTTCCAACTAGGCATAAACTCTTGCTCAAATTAAACTCAATTAAACTCTTGCTAAATTCACATTTTCTAAAACTTTTAATCATTCTGAAGAATTTCCTTACCTCTTTGATCTCAGAAGCTTTCTATCTGGGCATAAAGTCTTGCCAAATTTGTTTTCAAATTCAATAAGATTAGAAAGTTAGGAAACTACTTTACATAGAAAGTATTTGCTCAAACGACGTTGCTTACAACGGTGAAATCGCACCGTGTGTCAACCCGTGCAACTGTTGCGCGCGACGTCGCAGAAGTAGAAACGAGTTCTACTTCAGTTTACAGGTGGACACACGGTGCGATTTCCCCGTTGTAAGCAACGTCGCAGGCAACGTCGCATCGTGTGTCCGAGCCTTTAATGCCATGTGAGATTTGACTTTTAGCCTTGCAATTCAACTTCATTTTCAGTAGTTTAGATTAGCTGTAAGACTTATAGAGATCAAAACATTCAAATTATTGCCCTTCTTCACAGTATGTTTCTTCGTCACATCAAAAAGTCGACCGCCAATTTTTAAAACAGAGATAAATTAAATGCTATTTTTACTATTTACCAAAGCTCAATTACCAATTACCAATCTTCCTGTCTTATTAGGTAAAGAAGGATACTCTACAGTCTGTTTGTGATGTCAGTTAGCTCTAAGCGAATCAGAAACATGTTTTGTTGAGTAATAAAACATGACTTGTCTCTCAGGAGAAAACTTGCAATATTAAAATAGGAACAGATTAAAAATGGTTTATCACCGGGTTCCGGCACCCACTCTCGTTTAAAAAGCCATATTACTAGGAGACGAGATGAGGAATTCCAAACCTTATTTTATTTGTTTACATAAGCTGTCGTTAATTGGGAGCGACTAAAGTGCAAGCCTTTCAGTTTCTCAAGGTTTTTATTTTCAAGGCTGCCTATTGGACATATATCCATAATCTCATAATACACAGAAACTATTCTTTTTCTTTAAATTTGAAAGATACGAACAGGTCAACTGACAATACAGGTCGTCAGAAAACCATGCCTAATTCATCAGAAGGCGCAACAAACAATGAGCCGCTCAACTTAACACTAAGCCATCCTTTCCAGAAAGGCAGAGATGTCCTTGTCATCGTTGGCTTTTGGCAAAATGTTCCTGCGGTTTTCGTTGCTGTTATTTGTCTTTACTTTTTTCTCATTATCACTGGTATCATTCTCAATGGCTTGGTATGCTACGTTATGATCAAAAGCAAGCGCTACCTCAGGAACATAAGCAGTTTCTTCATCACCCATATGGCAGCGGTAGATTTGTTCTGCCGTGTGGTCTTCACTCCTTTGGTGGTGTACATGTCTCTTCCGGCCAAAGAAGTGCAAAGTCCCATCCCGTGTAAGATCAGTGCATTTGTATCGAGTTCAGGTGCGGCGGCCATCTTTGGTAGCTTGGTTGTCATTGCCATCGACAGATACCACAACATCATTCATCCCTTAACCAGCCTTAAAACGGAAAAGCGGCCATTCTACATTGGTTTGTTAGTCTGGCTCTATTCTACTGCATCGTCTGTCATGTTCTTCTACACTGCACAAAACGTTCAACTGCAGAAGCTCCCAGAAGGACGAGTCGACCGAGTTGGGAACCCAACATCTTGTGCCATTACCTCAGACTTCATTGGCAGCCTATCCGTTACCATTTCCGCCGTCATGACTTTCTTTGTGCCTCTTTTGATCCTCATCGTCACATACACAGCAATATTTGTGAGTCTTCGGCGCCGATGTCGAAATGGTTTAGTTCAGAGTGTTGCTTTAAAGTCTAAAGAGAGAGCTGCTCAAATGCTAGTTTTGGTTGTCCTCGGGTTCGTGATGTGTTTTGGCCCTTCTTCTTTATTTCAATTGCTCCGTTCGTACAAAGTCCTTCGGAACAGTCAAAGTGCCTCTTTTGTTATAGTTATTTTAGTCACAGATATTCTTGAGTTGTGCAGCTCCTTGTTCAACCCCTTAATCTATACTTTTTATAGCCAAGACTTTAGGAAAGACCTGCTCAAGATTTGTAATACCAATAGTATTCGAGGGAAGATTCATGTTTGTAATGGAAAGGCATGTGAGCCAAGAGCACCCAAGTCATGCGCACCTAAAACAACAGGCTTGACTCTTGTAACCACCACTTTGTAGACTAACGTTGATGTCGAAAACAAAACTCACATATTTCAAAAGCATAACGGTTATAATTCTTGAAAAGTGTTTGTTAAAAAACGAAAAACACAGGGATTTTTTTCCTAACAGTGCGAAGTGCCGAACTTCCATCAGAAGCAATTTTGTGGGCTCGGTGCTAATGTGGCAGAGTTTTTCCTGAATTTCTTATGGAGTAGAAAGAGCTCATTTATACTCATGATACTGGAGCATTGTAGTTGAGAAGCCAAACAAAAGAACTGACAACCTATACAAACAGAATGGTCTTGAATGTGCCCTTTAGTAACAGGAAGAAAACTAGATCTAAAGATTAATGACAGGGATGGCAAGATCAGTGATGTCACTGATAAAGTCGTAAGCCTGGTCCTCACTAGCGACATAAGCATAAGCATAAGCAACATACGCAGACTCAGTACTGCATTTATCACCGAGGTGTGAGAAAAGACAAGCTCCGCTAATGAGCAGCACACTACTGAGTTTGCGTATGTTGCTTATGCTTATGCTTATGTCGCTAGTGAGGACCAGGCTGTATGGAACAGCATTCTCAGTGAAATCGCTCGGAACATAACTATAACTGAACGTTAGCATTAGGGAAATTTGCATTACTAATCTTCAATCGACGCCTTGTAATTACTTTGTAGTTGGTTTTATTCTGCCAGCGTTACACGTCGTTAAAAAAAGGGAAGAAAAGTCCAGAGGAAAAGACTGAAGGATATTCTGTACATTCCGAGCTAGTAAGACGGAGGTAGTGGTCACGGTTTCTACTTAGTTAAGTGGAGTAATTCACGTACGCAAGAAGCTTTAGAATATATTCTGAAACTATTGGCAAAGAAACGAAACATGCCCGGAGGCCACTGCCGATTTTCTTTCCCGAAATGCTATCTAAAAAAAAAAAAGTTATGTCGTGTATTGCTTTCAAGGTGTAGTGTTAAATTTGGCAGTCGTGACTGACAAGCCTCGTTTTGGCGTTGTTTATAGCGCATTTCAAATTGCAATAACTTCGCTTTTATTCGCCATCTTGCTCTCAAACTTTGAAACTTTACTCTCACAAATAGCTCCTTTCGATTGGTAATAGTTTGTAATAGCATTCGTTTTCACTTGATATTTTCGATTCGGTCGATTGATTAGTAAAGCCAATGAGACTAGCATTCGTTTTCACTTGATATTTAGTTCTGCATCTTATAAATGAAGTTTTATGCTTCTTCCTCATTTCCAAACTTATTCCTCAACACCCGATGGAAAAGGATTTCTCAACTTCGTGCGATTTCATTGTGGTCTTAGATCATCAAATTAAAATCGTTCTTGCGGCGTTAGAGTGTGTACAGCGTCAACTGTTATGAGATAAAAAATTATATTTTTCCAACCTCCCAAAATGAGACATGAGGTCCGTGAATAAGATAAATTATTTTATAAAAACACATAAATCTTATCATATTACCCCTATTTATTATCATATTTTCGGTTTATTCTTTAAAGTCTTATGATAGAAGTGTGTCTTATAATCCTTTCTATACCTTTAAGATGTATTCATTTATTAACTTTACTTTTAGCTTTGCTTAATTCTTAGATTTATACTCGTTATTCTTTCACTAGAATATCGAACTTAGGAATGTGCTTTCTTTTATAGCCAATCACATTTAAGTAATCAATCCAGAATGATTGAATATTGGCACATGTCATAAGATGCCTATAAATAGAGCAACCCATGTAATCACTTAGTTAGTCCTTCAGTTACTCTTTTAGAGAGTACAGTCAATAAAGACTCGATCCCGAAAGGTACCCTCGTAACACAACACTCTATGTCCTGGATATTGAGAACCAAGGACAATGCTTTTTGTATTTTGCAAAAAGAATGCAGATTCAAAAATATTAATTTTGCCTCAGTTTTGATCCCATACAGAATAAATACTTTCAGGGTTTAAAGAAAAAAAAAGACTATACTCGTGCCATTCTAGGCCGCCATTTTGGTAAAAGGTCTATTATTTGATAATGATGGTAATATGTTTCTAAGAATATGTGCAAATCTTTAAAATCTAGAGATAACTTTTTCGGTACTTCTACATAGGAGAGACATGATACCTTTAGGGAAATTATACTTGCGCATGAAAAGAAATGTTCGTTTTCTCCTAGTATACAAAACTTTTCGGTGGTATACTTTTGTTGCACCAAGATATCATAAATGAAGAACATATGCAAGAATTAGCCTTAAGTTTTAAGAACTGACCTTAAGTTTTGGCATTTTGTGAAGTCCAGTTGAAAAGCAAGGGTGAAAGTAAAATTTGCATATTTTTACAATAGCACGAAGACGCTTTTAGCTAATTTTCACACAGATTAGAGCATGCGCAGACGTTTTTCTCTAGTGTCTACACAGTCACTTTTGACAGAAGTGAAAAAGAAGTCCGCATGCGTAGAACATAATCTGCATTAGATGACATCAAGCTGGTTTGGGAAGGACGCGTGGTGTGCGCCACTAATGCGCCACCCTTCACATGGTGTTTGTAGTTTGTCGATTCCCTCCTGTGGGGGGAGGGGAAGGTAAGGGGCTTAGATTCGGTATAGGTTAGTGATGTAAACGGAGTTTCCTCTTACTTTAAGACTAGAATCCTTGCATTGATAAATACACAAGGGACCTTAAAATTCGTGATAAAAATATTCCACTTCTTCTTTCCAGTACAAAGGGTCCATTGACGATTTACGATGTCGAAAAAAATTTGTTGCTGGTTGCTGGTTGGCTGCTGGTTTTGGTGTCCTGTTATTTGTTGGCATCGACACAAGCATGGAAAGACATGAGGGACAGGTTGAAAAACAGAATCATCCACTTCGAAACAACTGCTGAGCGAGGAGTCTGGTTAATGGAAAATGGAAAAAGAGATTCGGCTGGCTCCGGACTGCTTTGGGTTGACCCATTTCAAGAGAAAGACACATACTTCACACCTAAAGTTCAATTTCGTGTAAGTCCTACAGAGCGCTCAAAAACTGGTGATTTGTTTGACTTTCGTTCGTTTTGATTTTTTTAAAATTCTTTCTGATACCAACTTTATCAATATTGTTCGTCAACTTTTGAAAGTAGTTACTTTGAGCTGCTTTTTTTTAAACAAACTATCTTTTTGATATTTTTTTATTCTTATCGATACGCGGATACCAACTTTATCCATATTGTCATTTTTAGAAAGCTACTTTTTCAACAAACTCTCTTTTTTGATTAATTTCTTAGCGATACGATACAAACTTTATCCATATTGTGTTATATTTGCATGGGAGGTTACATTTTTCTAACACACTCTCTCATTTGCCTCCCTTCCTTGCCCCCCTCTTTCCCTAGTATCACTGGCAACGTTGCGGACAACGCAGGCTATTGATTTTTTTGTTGATTGTTGATTTTTTAAGTCCGGCTATACCAGATTCTCGAGTTTGCTGAGTAAGTAATGGAAACAAAAGGGTCAGTCCTGTGTAGCCCGAGTGAACACCTTTCATGAATTAAGCTTAATGAATTTTGCTTGTACTTCTGACCGCGTCTTCTTTTTCTTACTCAAGTAAATTGAGATGTTTTTCCTATTAAATCTTAGACATCGCTTTGTGGAGGAGGTGAATACCTGTGCATTGAATCGATGTCGATGCAATATCACTATCTTTCCGTTGGAGCAAAGAAGGACCTCAAGCTGGAACGCGTAGACTCAAATCCTATGTTGAACGATGTGAGTAAAGATTTGGTCAGTGGTGTGGTGTAGTGATGGTATAGTGTAGTGGTGAGGTGTAAAACGTAGTGTAGAGTTAAGTACTGGTCTAGTGTAGATTTACGTGGTAACGTGAGGTGTAGTGTAGAGTGAAATGGTCATGTTTAAATTGGTTTGCTGTAGTATCAAGTGGCGTTGTGCAGTGTACAACGCTGTGATGTGGGGTAGTGTCGTGTAGAATGGTCTGGCGTAGTGCAGTATAGAGTAATGTGGCGTAGTGCAGAGGGGTGTGATGTCGTGTAGAGCTGTGTGGTGTGATGTGATGTAATGCAGTGTGAATGAGTTCAGTGTAGAGTGGTGTGCGGTTCCATAGTATGGCATGGTGTGGCATGGTGTAGTCTAATGTTGCGTACTAATATTGTATTGCAGTGCTATGTTTTCTAACTCTGTTCTGATTGTCTAACGAAAGAAAGACATTATTTCTATTATAGAACAGATTTCACTGGAAGGTGTTGTATGTTGACAACACCTTGAGTGAATGTAAAGTGATTCCCATACATTTTGAAGGCGAAGGGTACTTAATGGTAACGAAGAATGGTATAGAAAGAGGGCATTATAATGGTGTTTTGGAGAAGGACCGAGAGGATTATTTGCCGCGGTTCTGGCGAATTCATGCTCCAAACCCAAGTGATAAGTATATGTAAAAACATTGAACATAATCAATATTCTTTGTTTTGTCACTGTATTTTTATATGCCATCAAAAACAAACACAAATTCGTCATCATGGTCATCATCATCATCATAAGTTTATGGTCAGACCATCAATATCTTTCATCATAGATTTTTGTGCCTATCATACTTGTGCTGCCAACAGCACTTAGCCTCTTAAATCTCTCTCTTTTAGTATAGCCTTCCAAACAATAAACAGAGGGAGTACTGAACAAGCTGCACAGTACACCATGACCGTTGGAATTTCAGAAGAACGATCATCAACTCACACCATCACCAAAACTGCATCAATGGAGGTCAGCATGGCTTTTGAGGCCTTCTCTGCCTCTGCCTCTTCTTCTATTGAAGACGTCTGGGAGGTAAGCAAAGGTTACATACAAGTATTTCAAAAAAGGTTGCCGGAGCCAAAGAAGTGAAAAGAAGATAGGAGATAAGTGATAGGTCATTCCAAGATGGAAAGGAATTATTTGCATACAAGTAAACACAGATAATCGAGGCCTTTAAAATAGTTTTTCCTTGACTACAAACAACATTGAATATATATTTAATTATTCACTATATATAAGAAACTTGCAAATGAGTAAATATGGAATGATTATACAGGAAAATTCACTGGATAACGAGGGAATCCCACGTTGAATTTCACAAGCATGATAAACGATATCGCAAGAGTCGCGAACTGAGGAGACCAAAATTGCAGGACACGAAGTTCAATTGCCACTTCATTATATTCCTATATCATACCACTAAAACACCTGAATAAAGATCAACAGCCTCTTTTGTTCAAATATGAATTTATTGATTATCCAAGAGCAGGAGAATTTTTGCAACAAAGTTTTCCAAAAAATATAACATTTTGCGTCTCTTTTTCAACAATTTTGATTCAGTCATGAATTATGATTGGTTGTTTTAGTTCAGTGTTTCAATCTGATTGGCTGAAGAAAAAAAAAATGAAATTTAGAGCTAAAATAGTGCGATTCCCGCTTAAATCGCACTGCTGAGAACAAATCAGATTACAGGATTTGCTCAGTGGTTTCAAAATAGATGTAATAAAATGTGGAATTCCCGAGTGTGGAAATGAACTCTACGTTTCTCCACCACTTATACGAAAACCGCTCTATAATTGTATGGGCAGATAAGGATAAAAGTATCTTCTGTGAAATCTTATTCCATGTTATCTTTCTAACTTTTTAGCACTCTAAATCCTCCAATTTCGAAAAATCAAAATCTGTTTCACATACCCTGAAAATCCCACCCAAGACAAAGATCATTCTGTATCAACTGGTTGGAGCCTATGATCATCACTTCCGTGTTGGAACTGACTACTTTGCCGGGGCCGCTTGAAGCTAAAAGTGATGAAGGCAAAAGATTCTACGACATGCGCTTCAGAAAATATTTTCTGAGGAAATAAGCTCACTAAACTGTCCAGAATAGCACAATTTTGGCAGGTTAAGCTCTGCTTTGCACATGTACGCACAGCACATGACAGTAAATGTAAAGCCATGAATAAAATGTTGTAAAACTGGGGAAAAAATGAGCCACATTAAATGCGGCCATCCAAAACTGCTTCTTGCTGAATAACTTTTACCATAATCTGTAATCGTTTCTGAATGCTTGTAAAAAAAAGAAAAAAAAAACTTTTTCATCATATGGTAATAAATTTGATTGATTGATTGATTTGCATATTGCATTTCATTAGAAGATACCTTATTGCTTTTAAGCAAAATGTTCAGTATTGCATTCATCAAACCTTTTGGGGATAAAATACTTCAGAATACTTTGCTTTCGACAAGAATTGGACCCTTTTATACTAAACACTACTATCATTAAAGACGCGCGCACTAGCGTTTTCCTCTGAACCCTACCTTAAAGGTGGTGTTACACGAGACAATTCGCAACGACGTTTTACGCAACATTTGTTGCGAGTTATTAGCGTAGCAAGTTTTTGAAGGCGATTCAAAAACTTGCAACATCTTGCTGTGACAGAGATTGCGTGGAAAATTGTCCCGCATGCCATGTTACACGAGAACGATTTCTAGCGTAACATGCTCGCAACATCGTTGTAACGAATCGTCTCGCGTAACATCACCTTCAAATCAATCCAGCTAAAGATCTTAAGGTGACTGGCTATTATCGAATTTTTTATTTAACTTTTTTTAAAAATAGCATCGTTTTTAACGGAATTTAATGCTGATTTCCCGTATGAAAAGAATAAGTTTAAGATAAGGACATGAAACTTTCTGGATTTGACATACTTCATTCAACCATTGCCCGGAAAAAGTCCCATCAAATTCATACAAAAATTCACTTTTTCATAAATTCGAATATTCAACATTTAAAAAATATTTGATATGACATAGAGTTTTAGGAGCTTTTTCAAATAACATGGCTTAAGTATAGTATAGGGTTAAAATAGTATGGTTTCCTATTAAAATTTTGAAAGAAATTCCACAGTTAAATTTTGTGCGCGCGCAGGAATCGAACGTTCAGTGGTAGAAGCTCTGGCAGTCACCTTAATTAATGCAAGTGACATTTCACATGTGGTAAATAGTACATAAAATTACTTGGTATCAATCACCTGAGTGAATGTCATGAATACATTATCAGCCCACAAAGGGGACAAGCACTTCCCCTCACGCTCAACCATCAAAACTTGTCATTCAGCTGGACAAAATTACAGTCCACGAGACCGGAAATGACGTCTATTGACTTATTAGCAACCAGCTACACATTGCGACAGAACTTTATCACGCTGCCTTTTGTTTTATAAAACGAACAAAAATACTCCAAAAACAAAATTTCATACCGTTGTTGTTCCGCATGCCAACGTGAGAGCTGGGTTGCCTGTGAATAAACAAAAGTAAATGGTGGGCTACCTGTGCCATATGCGGAAGTAAGCCAAAGTTGTGCCGACGTTACTCCAACGTCGTAGTTTGTATTGTGTCCGATTAGCTCAGTTGGTAGAGCATCGGTCTTTCGTGCGGGAGGTCGTGGGTTCAAGCCC
>JAAAQI020134262.1:0-13051 GCA_011800005.2 Stichodactyla mertensii
TACTTGTAATCATGCATGGACTAAAGGGTGGGCCAGTACTGATTCATTCATTGGAAGTTTTGATTTTTCCAGCCCCCTCCCCCACCCCCCTTGTACTTTATGACCAGTCCCTTAGATAACACCCTCCCCCAAAAGGCTTCCACACACTCTCCTTTTTCCAAAACAATATTACCTCCTACATATTAACATTGCTACCCCCCTCCCTTCCCCAAGGACATTGAGAGCACCCGTTTTCTCTCTACATACACTGCTTTCTTCTGACCCACAAAGCATTTGGTTTTTGCTCATCATAGACATTCATCTGCATCAAATTTGTGGGGCACTTTACATGAACATTCATGTACAGTGAAGGATAACAATCTATTGTGTTTATGGGAAGTGCCCTCAAAGTCAAAAATAAAAAACTAGTGAATTGATCTAATTACCAGTGATAACAACTGTCTTGGTTGGTGGATAAAACAACAGCAATGATGATATGGGTGTAACTTCAAATTCTTCTCCTTTTCTGTACATTAGAATACATTTACATTAAGCAAACAAACACAATGGGAAGGGAACATACCAGTATATAAGCAGGGAAAGTTGATAAGAATGAATTAAGCTCAACATGCAAAAAAGCATGACCACTTTGAAAGTATTTGCATACTTTAATTTTCATTTTTTGCTGCAAAACAATAAGCTTTAACAGTGATGCTTTATCTGGTAAAACCACAGCTTCTCATCAAAATGTATCAGTTTAACTTACAAAATTAAAGCCCACACACAAAAGTATGTGAATACATACAAGTGGTCTTCCTTTTATGCATCATGCTGTAAAATACAACAATAAAAAATAGCTACCTTCCCCAGTGTGAGAAATTATAGCTATAAAAATCCTGTACAACTGGCTCCTTTTTGTGTTCAGTGGTGTTGTCATGACTACCAGCCTTGGGTGTGCCTTTGTCATCCTTATCATGTGATAAAGGTCCAATCATGAGGACTTCATTGGACGTGAGGGATCTGTTAACAAATATTTTACAGTGATTTACGAGTTGATTTTAATGTTCAAGTTCACACAATCATCTGAGATTGAAAGTGCATATAAACACAATCTTTATTTGCTCAGAATTCACATAATTATAAATTTTCTCTAGAAAAGATGTGAACACTAATTAATTGCAATAATTTCCATGAGAGCCATGGTAAAACAATGATGCCTTTCAAATTCAATTTATCTGTAAGTGGTCCAGTTACCTTTTGTATATTAAATGATGACTCCCTTGACATCACACATCAATCAATACAATCAATACTGAGAATATTGTGCAATGGTTTATTTATGTGCACTTTAATTATGAAAGGTAAATAAGTAGAATAGCACCCCTATTGACCTGTCAGCCGACAGCCAGTCATTTGTTCACTGGTAGATTGTCAATGATCAAGTCAGTTATTAGTTTGTCAGTAGATTGTTGGCAATTCAATGGTACATTGCAGTTTGTGGTTTAAACCTGTTGGCCATTTACAAGTCGGGTAGATGTTGGAGGATTTTCATAACCGCTGACAAATAACGAGCTGTTGGCCAACAGGTCAATAGGGGGAATTATTCTACACTTTTACCATGAAATTAACGTGATTTTGTAGCGACTTAGACCAATGACGAAGTAGAATCAAGCAATAAAGGGTTGTGCTTTCCTCTTACCTGATTTTAACCTTCAAGTCATCAGTTGGTTCTTTAGTTGTGATCACTCCAGATAACAAGTGTTTGGTTGCAGTCAGTGTGAGAACTGTAGGCAACAAACTAGAAAAAGCATGCAAGCATTACAACTAAGAAAAAATAGATAAGGATATTTTATTACTGTATGTACAATAGGTTTTAAGTTCAGCCAGGGTCAGATCTAGGGGAGGGGTACCGGGGCTCCACACACCCCCCTCCTCCCTAGATGACCTGATGATTTTTTTATGGAGAACTACTTGATCGGTATCTAATCCGCTATTAGTTAGTGCTTGAGTTTGTAAACATCCTAATTATAAATGGTGCACCCTGTTCCAAAAAAAGTCATTGGATCTCAACTCACAATTAACTTACATTTTTTATTTGTTCAAAAGCTCCTAATCAAGAAGTACTTGTACTCTTAAAACTAACTTTCCTACAGTGTACAGTTATTTTACCATAGGTTCAGAACTTACGTATCATATTTGTACACCTCTTGTTCAAACTGATGGCAAGATTTGGGGATGAGATTGTAGATTCCTAAACAAGCATAACAAAGACTGTTTAATAGAAAGTGCAAGAATAATTTTCTTAAGTAAATACAATATCCCATGTATTAAGGGTGCAAGGAATAATGACTGCACAGCCAAACTATGACAGGGCTGTATTCCTTCCTACTTGAACATCAAGTTAATAGTAATATCAATGTACCTGGTTCTGCCAAACAGAATCTGTTAATTCCCTTGTACAAGTCAAATGAACCAACCACTTCTTTCTTGTTTTCCAAGGAGAAGTTCTAAATAAAAGAGAATTTTTATGTATGCTCAAGGGTCACCTTGATAATATCATTGAAACAGATTGACTTGTATAATTCTGAAAATCTGTATCGAGGACATGAAGCTACATAAGAGCAGAATTTGTACGACTGTAAACAAAAGTTCATGGCATGAATACAGTCATGACACAGTCAAGCTATGGCAAGGAATGACAAATTTTACAAAACATCAAATGGTTTGGGTGGCAAGGCATGCTAATGGTACTGGTTGTGCCAGGAGCTTTTCACAGTTATACCAAATCTACTCTATTTGAAGCTTGAAAATGATTGTCCACATTGATTTTCTCTCAATTTTAGCATTTTCATTCATGCTGCACCCTTCCACTCACTAGTGTAATTGGATGTGATAAGCTGCATTTCAAAATGAATCCTGACTGAACAAATTCTAGTGACATTAAATCTGCATCAGTGACATCAAACTCTATGGTCTTGTTCGCCCAGCACCACATCTCTTGAATAACAGTTGCTAAAAAAACAGCAAGAAATCATATTAAACTATATTATATTTTATTTAAAATTAGATTAAATTTAAATTAAATGTGGAACAACTCATATTTGCTAACAAAATTCCAGAAATTTGTTTATTTTCTATCAGTGTCCGACTAGTTCTTAAAATCACACTATTTTATGTAACTAGGTCCAATTAGTTTGTTATAAAAGAAAGTAAAGTGAATGCATTCAGTGTGCATATATAGAAAGGATAAAGAGAAAAATAACATTAAGCCCTTGGCAGGAATCGAACCCCACATCTTTGGTTTACAAGTCCAATGTGTTAACCACTACACTACAAGGACCAACCACGCTAGAAACGCAGTTGGACAATGTAATGTATGTGGGCAACAGTAGGGGATCCACATTCATTATATTGTCTGGCTGTGTTTCCAGTGTAGTTGGTCCTTGTAGTGTAGTGGTTAACACATCAGACTAGTTAAACCGAAGATGTGGGGTTTGATTCCCGCCAAGGGCTTAATGTTATTTTTCTCTTTCTCCCAATAGTTTGTTATACTTAATAATAATTTGACTAGGTCCATTAATTAGCTGCAGATTGGTACATTAATAATATTATTTACCTTTATACTTTCCAGGTAGGATATTTTTGAACACAAATGTGGCTCCAGCTTTGTCATCCGTAACCTGAATCATTTGAAAAGAAAACATAATTTATATAAAACTGATAATTCAAAATCTAAAAACTTCTCAGAGCCTGATCTTACAGGAACAAGCATCTTGGTTTGATCTTGCTGGTTTGTAGAAGTGAGTGAAACTGTAACACCTTTACAAAGTCCACCTGAATTCATAACAAAAATAGAATATTAGCTTTGGAAAATAAGTGTTATAAGTCTTTCATGTCACATGAAAACAGCTTTGTTTTTTTTTCAATGGTTTGTAGTTCTAGTTATGAAGAAGATTGATGGAGTCAAAAATAGGAATGCTTACCAATACATTTTACAGTGCCACTGACAGTTGCTCTAAACTGTGTAAAGATTACATCCTTGACTGGTTCATTTGTTACAGTGATTTGTCTCTCTTTGGGTTTGAGGACAAGACCAGCAGTTGCCTCACTACTTGTGATCACAGGCTATTGGTAAAAGAAATATGAAATATAAAGAATTAAGTCATTGCTGCTGCATGATAATCTTATTGTTATTTGTCCTCCTAATCCTCCTCACCATCAAGATCTCTTTCACTATCACCATCCTTACCATCATCATCAGCCTCACCATCATCACCATCCTCATCATCCTCATCATCCCGATCAGCATCACCAGCCTCATCACCATCACAATCACCATCATGATCAACATCACCACCATCATCAACCTCACCATCATCAACCTCACCATCATCAACATCTTAATCATCATCAACCTCATCATCAGCATCACTAGCCTCATCATCATCACTATTACCAACACTATCATCATCATGATCAACATCACCACCATCATCAACACTTCAGCATCAGCATCACCAGCCTCATCACCATCACTATCACCATCATGATCAACATCATCACCATCATCAACCTCAACATCATCATCATCAGCATCATCATCATCATCATCAGCCTCATCAAAAACCTCAATATTACTACCATCCTCATCATAAATCTCACCACCATCACCATTCCAGCCTCATCAACATCCTCACCATCACCTCACTCCACATTATCACTGATGTCATCACCACCATCACCATCACCACTACTACAAGGATTGTTGACAGGATAGTTTAAAATAAAGAGAGAATGTGCAAGCTCTGATGCTCAATACTGTACAGTATACAGCTATTTCAAAAAAGGTTGATGAAGGTTCTGTTGCATGTTGCATGTTGCATACCAAGCCCAAAATGCACTATGGATTATATGTAAACATTGTTTTCAGTACATACAGAAGGAAATATGCCAGCTCCATATACCGATGAGTTACGCTGGTTATTGAAGGTTTTCACAAGAGAAGACAGTGCATTTCAGCCTTGGTATGCAAGATGCAACAAGCAACATGCAACATGCAACAAAACCTTCACCAACCTTTTTGAAATAGCTGTACATGTGGTAAGAAAGTGTTGGTCTGTATATCTTAACCAACCTGGATAGTATGTACTCCTGGTGGCACTTTAAAACAATAGGCACCACTCTGGTCGACCTTGGCTGATGCTGACCGAGTACTGATGGGTGCACCCTCTGTTGTCATGATAACTTTTCTTCCACTCATCTGAAAATAATTACGAAATATTTTAAAACAAATTATAGTTTTGTTTTCTCTTATTGTATTTTATTTCAATTGCATAAGTCTCAAATTAATAGAATTTTTTAACTTTTGATTCAAATTATTAGTTATTTAAATTTTCACAAACCTGTACAGTTCCAGGAGGGAAGACATCAATCACAAGCTTACCACACAACTTGTACCTGCATGAAATGATTTAGTAATTGTACATGTAATTTGTACATTGTTGTTGTTAAATTATTACTTGGTTTTCCAATTTTCCAATTTAATGAGTATTTGAATAATATACGTTTCCTTAATAATCACTAACCATGAAACAATAGACCTTTTTGGATTTAAGGCAATGTTTTCCCATTTCAGACCATGGGTCATCCTCTAGGGAATAAGATTCTTAGTTTGAGGTTGATTCATATTAACGTCTCTTCTCAAGCGTTACCATTAAACAAAGAATCTCATTCCCCAGAGGATGACCCATGGTCTGAAATGGGAAAACATTATGCCCAAGCTAAAAACATCTATTATGGACGGTACCCTCAAAATTAGTTTGTACTTGAAATCACATCCAGTCTCATTTTTTAATCACTTTTTTCATGGTTAATGAAGTGAATTGTGGAAAGAATGATAATGATAATGATTTATGATTTATATAGTGCCTTTTCTATGTGGATATAATCAAAGGCGCTTTACAATGATCAATGTGAATTTTTACAGACTGCATTTTTAAGGCACCATAGGCAGCCATGCAGCTTACAATCATGAGTGAATAATTAGTATTTTAAGACCAGACTGTTGAACTGGGAGACAATCCCCTACTCTTATGCGAATAGCTCAACAGGTTCTTTAATGTCCCCCATATACAGGTTAAGGAAGGGATGGGAGACAGGCCCTACAGTTTAAAGTCCTTATCCGAGAAGACCTGAAGGTCTAACCATTTGCAGATGTTATTACAAAGGCAGCACCTTCTCCTCAGTTATTTTAAGACCCCTGAGTATTGGTCCAGCCGGGGCTTGAACCCACGACCTCCCGCACGAAAGACCGATGCTCTACCAACTGAGCTAATCGGGTGGCAAGATGTACATTGTATAAAATAAACTATAATTTTACTTAGCTCACCCTGATGGTTTAATGTCTGGAAGTTTTGGAGTATTAGGATTCACTTGGACTGTGAGCAGGTCAAAGAAGTAGTCATTCTTTGCTGCCTGCAAAACAAAAAGGTTCTTATTAAATCTCTTTGTATGGTACACAAACAAACACTCTGACAGAATGAGCAGCAGTCTTGAATCAATCCTGTTATTGGTTCAACAGATGCCATCAATACTGTGCCATGATGTTTCACAGTTATGCAAAATATATCTTTTCCCTGCAATTACTTTAAGGTTGACAGGAACTCAGAAAAAGTTCAAAGACTGCCTGACGGGAGTTGAACCTGTGACCTTCCTGATACCAGTCTGATCCTCTACCACTGAGCTACAGAGACTCACATGGTAATGGTCACTTTACTGGGCTCCTGTCAGATACATTTTTTCTGAGTTCCCTGTCAAGCTGAAATACATTTCAATCATTTCTTTCCTAGCTGAATTATCTTTCTATCTAGTAAGTAATATTACTCAAAATGTACTCTGTAAGTATAAAGCATTTAATGTATATATTTTTTTGTCTCTCAGAATTTTAGTCCTGTTATGGCTTTCAAATATTTCAATATTCTTATTCTATGTTCTTATACCTGGATCTTGTAAGTTCCAGTAGAGATGTTTTCTAAAACATACAGTCCTGTTTTAGTGGTCTTGGTTTTCTCAACATCATTCACTGTAATAATAACATCCTCTATGCCTTGACCTCCAGCTGATAGCACTTTACCAACAACAGAGAATCCGTGTACTTGAAATGGTGTCTACAGAATAAAATCAAATTTGTTTACCATACTTTTGAAGAATTCACAAAAGATTCTACTCATTAAAAACTTATTCAAGGGAATGATATAATGAACGAATGTTGAACACTGTAGAAATATATATTCTTAACTTCACTGACATTTTGGATTTTAGTCCTTCATCAGAGTAGTGAAAGAGGCTCTTTTACACTAACATGCAAAAAAATTAAGTATATTTTTCTACACACTGTTGAATAATCATTAAAATTGTATCCACTTGTTAACTATAAACTGACACTGTCTACAATAATCACTATTTGTTTTAAACATTTAAGGAAAGAGGCAAATTGAAGTTTTTCTATTGGTGGGTTACAATGTATACCTAATAAAGATGAAGTTCATATCTTGGAAGAATGAAAGTCTTTGGGAAATAGGATGATTCTTAACTTACCTTCAAAACAACACTTTTGTAGTTTACACTGAAGGTTAACTTTGTTGGCACAACATCAAATGTGATGTGTTCCCCTTGGTAGAATGGAACCTAAATTTTCAACAGCAAGAATCAATAAAAACCCACTCTCCATTTAACACAACAATGGCAATATTAATAATCACCAATGATAATGCTACTTACCAACACATATTCTCCACTTGGAACACTAGGAAATACAAATGACCCATCTTCTATGGATTCCATCATACAAAGAGGAGATCCTCTGTCTATCTTGGACTGCACTTTTTCCAAAGTATTTTGCTGGATTGGACTGCATCCAGTCATAGCCTTCAAGAGATCAAAGATTCATTCAATAATAGTTTGACATTCTGCCTAATCATCTAGACTGTACAGACTAATTTGATTATGATTTCCAAGTATCAACGTAAGCATGGATTTCAGTTCTCTCATTCTTTTTTAAAGAAAGAAAGGAAGGAATGAAGGAAGGAAGGAAGGGAGGGAGGAAGGAAGGAAAGGAGGAAGGAAGGAAGACAGAAAATGATGATGGAATATACAAAACATTTTTCCAAAAATAAGCTTTTTTCCTCTGTTCTCCTTAACTCCCACTGTCCCAAAGGTAAGAACCAGTGTATTTTTCATCAACTATTTTTATATGTCATATTTTTCATCTTGTTTTTTTACACTTTCTAAAAGAATCACCCTTGTCAGCACCAGTGGAGTTAGTTCTGGCATGAAATATTTGAAAATACAGCTTTGGTTTTCATTCTGATACTTACATTTATAGCATCAGTCCTGGAGAACAGTAGGAATTGAACTCCTTTGATTGGCTGACCTTCATTCAACACGTGACCCTTCAATAAAAACCATGCATTTGCATTATTGTTTACAGTTTTTACTGATAAAATTTGGCAATAGAGCAGATTTTGTACGACTGTGAATGTATACAGTACCTCAAAAATGTAAGTTAGTTATTATATAAACTAATGTTCATTATATGTAACATACCTTGACGTCATACCCAGAGACTACCAAATTTTCTGACATTTCAGTTGTTCTATCTTTTACAGTCACAAAAGATTCATCCTGTAAATAAACAGATAAGTGATTTAGATTCAATAGGAATTTTGGAATCTTCTATTGAATAGTGACCTGGTTGTTTTTATTTTGCTATTGGGCTTTCCTTGTGTCACAGGTATCCCAAAACTGATACAGTGATAATAACACCAAAAAATTAACAAAAGTATCTCACTTTATCAAAGGTCCAAGTGCTGTGCGATGCTTTCACTTGATACGTTCCTGGCATGACACGAGTAAAGATGAATCTGAAAAAATAACCAAAATTAAAATGTGATGTTGATAATGATGATTATGGTAAGTGGAAAAACTATGTATCTAGTAATATTAATATGCGGCAAGGTTATTTCACACACACTCATTGGCCAATTTGTGGTCCATAACTTATGGTACAGACCACCAACCTTGTTTCTGTGTTACTCTTGAAATATAATAGACATCTTATTAACCACACTTGTTCAGTCCATTGCACTCTCTGCACTTGGGCCATAAGGCAGTGTCAAAAAGCTTGGTCCATAACTTATGGTATGGCACTGTCATGTTTGGTTAATAAGAGCTATGTATGCACTTCATATTGCAATGTGTTAACCGTGCTATAGCTTCCCATTGTTTTCATGTGAATCATCTAATCACCATGCATGGTTATAATTACTGAATACAGTATGGCTCTAGCTAGTACAACTTTGAACTTGCTCCACCTTTTCCCACTTAAAATCAAATTTCTTCTACAGTCCTACAGTGTATTTGCATTTAATAGTATCTAGCTATAACTGTTTAAAAGTATCTTACATTCCGCCTTCTGCAGTAGTTGTTTTCCTCTCCACACCTGAAAATTAAATCAGATACCAGAGTATTATTAACCTCAAAACATTTGAGACAAAAAAATTTTTTTCTTTGTTTAGTACAGACCTTTACTGCTTAATGTTATTTCCACTCCAGATGGCCCTTCTTTACGTCCTTTACTTAAAACCTAAAAATTTAACAAAATGAAAACATTTTTCACTAGATGTACACAAGTCATGTACAATGATGTAACTTTATAACCTGCAGATACCCACAATAGAACACATGCTCTCTTTGGTTAATTGTGTGCGTTTGTTACTAACTTGATGGACTGCAGGCAGAGGCATTCAAAAAAACAGGTGTGGTGCATATATTGACAATTTTTCAGCTCTGGCTATGCTATAAAATAAATGGTCAATTCAATCCTAAGCATAATGTCCATCAAGTTATTAATGTACTCAAGAAGCTAAAGTCATACTTGACTGTAGTACCCATATGCTTCAAGAAGCGAAAGTCATAATTGACTGTAGTACCCATATGCTTCAAGCACTTAGCAGTTTCTGGGGGTACATCCATACTTCAATGGAAGCATGCTAACTGTTGACCTATTAAAATGTGCACTTGAAACTGGCTCATCCAATAAACTTCTGACATTTTCAAATTCATAATTAGATAAATTACATATATTGTACACATCTGAATTTGCCTGATTGATCAAACAGTTTAAACTGCACAGTGGATTCATGAATGAATTAATGAAATACCTTTCCATTGAGAGAAAAACCAGTGAATACAAAATTGATATCTTGACCTTTACTGCACATGTCAGTAGCACCATCAATGTTTAACTCAACGCTACTTGGCTCTAAATTATATTACGCATTAGCTTTTAGATATGAAGTAAATACAAAGTCTGGTATGCATGGTACTTATTTCTAGAGAAACTGCAGTGGCAATAGTTAAAGAAAATATCTGTAATGTTTAACTCAGTGTATCTACATTATAATTAATGGTTATACCTCTGATTACACAGTTTCAGAAAATACTTAAGAAACTTTAAGCAGTCTAGAAAATCAATGATACAGAAATCACATGTACATTCTTGTTTAATGTACACACCATTGTCTTCGCGGTTTAAGAAAGTGAAACAACCAGAAGTGACATTCTATCAAGAACATTACCCTAAACAATGATGGCGAATGCATGAACAAAAACATGTACATGTGACATCCACATCATTGATTTTCTTGGCTGCTTATAAGGTCCCTTTTATCTTTACTAGCCTCTACTTCCTGGGACAGGTCCAAGAACCATACCTTCTCCATGGGAGAGGTATGGATATTTACTGGAATTACACATTCTGAGTAAAATAAAAGCATGTTATTACATCCATCTTACCAAAACTCCATCCTGATGGTGGTTCAATCTTTAAAACAAATGTTCCCTGCAATTGATTGAATATTCAGCATCAGTTTGGGTTTGTTTTAATTTCTGGGAAGGTGGTGCATTGTGTAGGTACATATCAGTTAGATAAAGTTTATACCTTCCCAACACCAAAACCTTGCCCTCTCTTCACATAAACCTAACCGAGGTCATGGTTCACACCAAATGGAATTGTATAGATCTCTGTGTAAACCCTGCTGCAAGCACTGTAACATCTCTCAGGAACTTATGAACAAATTTTGAAGATCCTAGACCTACATTACTTTTCAAAGACAGCCCACTACCTAAAACAGTCATCTGTCTCTTAAGGTGAAGACACACGGTGCAACATTGCACACAATATTGCAGGCAAATTGATGTTGCAAGTCACGTCACATGATGTAATTTATTGCATGCAATGTTGCACTGCGTGTCCACACCTTAATAATAAGCCCTCTGTATCAGTTACAATCATACAAGACTATTTAAGCACCTTCATGTACTTCTATAATACATAATCACATCAATCTTCACCTTGTCATACAGTGGAATCAGAAAATATCCATTATTGGGTGCACATTCTGTTTTGTATTTCATAATTCCTTGTTTTGAGTATAATTTAACCTAGAAAATAATGATATTGTTAATCCTAGTAATTAAACAATCACTTATATGTAGCGTGTATGCATGTTATTAACAGCGCTTTTCATAATTCTGCGACCTACCGACTCTGGATGTCTGGCCGACGTTGGGCATTTTAGCTTCCATCAATCAAAATAATTACTAACTCAGACTGTTGAAACTTTGATTGACGGGAGCCAAAACGCCCAATGTCGCCCAGAAGTCTGGAGTCGGTAGGTCGAAGAATTATGAAAAGCACTGTAACTGTTGATGGTTGATGAACTATTACAGCTGTTACAAGATATCTTGATTACATGTAAGATATAAAGACTACCAGATTATTCTAATTAATATTCAAAGAAGTAGCCGGTAGATTTAAAATAAAATAACGTATAGATAACAGTATTACGAGAATATAATTTAACAAGTATTCCAGCCACATAAACTTTGCTCTAGGGTAAAGGTTACGCTTATGATTCACCAAATTCGTTAAAAAAAAGAGCTGAAGCAAGACAATACTCAAACAAGAAAGCGTAGCATTGAATCCTTACCTCAATAAGAGAGTAGTTTATTTCAACGTCAGACTGAACAAAACCTCCACAACCGACCACATCTTGAGCGTCCACAAGAGAAGCCATCTTGAAAACCAAGCAGAACAACACGTGCCAAATTCTGCCTAATTTTATATCCATTGCTATAAAATAATTAAGAAAAACTATTCCAGAACAATTAAATAGAAAGTACTCTGTTAAAAATACTATCAATGTTTCAAATTAAAGAATTTTTTAAGAAAAAGAGCACATTTTCCAGTTTAATTCTGATTACAAAAGAGAATTAGAGAAGCAATGATTAGAGTCAGGCGTTCCTTACCGATCACTAGCACCCAGATCCCTAGTGATATGTGATATGTATGTTCCCGAATGTTCCCGTACCAAAGCTCAGGTTGCGGTATACCCCTAGTTCATGACTAGGTTTTAGTCGAGTTCGCAAAGTATTCATGGATTGTTTGGAGGGACGGAAAGTACAATGAATAACAGAAATATAAGGAATATAGACGAGTGTTGTTCGAATTGCCAAGGACTAGATGTTCAGGATTAATAAAAGACTAGTTCTGAATTCACCAAGTAGCTATCAATGGTCACCCATCCGAGTACTAACCCAGCCCAACTAGGCTTGACTATCTATCTTAAAAGCACAACGCATTAGACCACTCGTCTAGATGCTCAGGATTAATAACAGCAGCCTTCCTCTTCCTCTTAGTTTTTCCCCTAGTAAGGAAAGATAAACTTGAACATAAAAGAAAAACAAAAACAAAAAAGAAAGAAAGAAAGAAAGAAAGAAAGAAAAGGGGCTCTGAACTTATTAAGCAGCTATCAGTGGTCACCCATCCAAGTACTTACCCAGCCCCATCGGGCTTGACTAACTTTCTTGAAAGCACAACGCATTAGACCACTCGTCTATCGTGTTTCAAGAATTACCACAACAATACCACACTGAACAATGCACCACAAAGACTAGGTTATTTTTCTCTTTCAAATCGACGTGAACCGTGGTTAGAGCAAGGGGTTGGTCG
>JAAAQI020134273.1:0-13050 GCA_011800005.2 Stichodactyla mertensii
AGAAGCTACAGCGAGATTCTCCACTTCAAAGAGTAGAGACACCTGTGTGATGACCACAATACATCAGGATTTATAGACTACTTAATGAACACACAGGGACCAGGAACCCTTGGAGCTTGTGAGGCTGGTGGGCCATGATCCCTTCCAAGAATTTTGCTACCATTTTCAATTGATTTTTTCTTCGATTGACTTATTTGCTATTCGAAATATCAAGTTTAGTCTTATCACAGAAGGGAATTTGATGAAGATCATTTTATAAAGCTACCTTTTTAAGGTCGTGTTTAGACTAGAGCGTTAACATAGGTTAAGTTAGATTTTAACAATGACTCCTAATTATTCAGCATTGTTTTAACGTGTCTAACTTAGGTTGAGCCTCAGTCAAACACTCAACTCTAAACACAGCCTAAACGGCTTACAACTTATTGTGTCAGTAATTACTCAATTGTCAAAGTAGTCTCTGGAATTTTAGCCCCTCCCTCCACCTTCCCAAACTGAAATTCGCTTCATGGTCCCTGGGGAATCATATTCTCAGAGACCCATCAAATCCAGTTGAACACTATAGCTGAATAGACCTCTTAAGTTTGGGCGTAATGTTTTCCCATTTCAGACCACGTGTCATCCTCTTGGGAATAAGTTACATTACGCCCAAACCTAGGAGGTCCATTGGAACTCAGCAATGACAAAGGAGAGAGAAACACCATAACCATTTATGACAGACAGCCAGCCATTCCTAATCAAGTTGTTGCCGTACCTGTTCAGGCATACTGATACGTTCACCATTGATGAGAGTCAACACCTTGTTGTCGTCCATAACTGAGTTCATTGACTCAATCCATAAAGTATCAACAGGAGAATCAAACAATATCCACTTCTCGTCTGATTTCTCGTCTGCAGATATACAAAGTATTAAAGTATAGTCATCATCGTGTTTGTCGTTCCTCTTCCCATACCTCGATTTATGATTCACCCCTTCTTCTTCTTTCTTGGTTCTCTCTCCCTTCTTCCCCTCCGGCCCCCATCTCTATCCTTCTTCCCTCCGACTTTCTCCGCCTTTTTCCTCATCATTGCTCTCTTCTTCCTTCTCATTCCTATTCATTTTTTTTCTATCTTCTCGTCCCTCCCTGGTTTTTCTACCTCCTGTTCACTTCCATTTTTCCCAATTCCTTTTCTATTTTTTCTCCCTCTATGCATCCCTCTCTGTCATTTTCCTGCTATTCTTTCTTCCTCCCCCTCTCTTTGCCCTTCACAAGGTATAATGATATGGTATCTTACCTGCACAAGTCTGTCGCATCACACTAGACAGCACACCGTCTGTCCATTCATTAGTGTTTAAGTCAAACTCTCCGTAAAGCTCACCAAGGGACAAGGCTTTGGGGTTTATTGGAAACTCCTAATGTGAAAAGATTACGAATCATTTAGTATATTTTAGTTTAATAACATTACGTTCCACACTGGGATGGACAGAAGGGCTAAAAGGCCTTGCAATCCCATTGACAAGGTCTCCGAGAGGCTACGGTTTAACGTCCTTATTCGAAAAGATGCAAAGGTCTAACCATTTGCAGATGTGATTACAAAGGAAGAACCTTCTCGGGTATTTCATAAAGAACCTTTGTGTTGGACCAGCCTGGGCTTGAATGCACCACCGTCTGCATAACAGACCAATATGGCAAGGTACTTTCACGCGCTCTCATTGGCCAACGTGCGGTCAATAACTTACAGAACGGACCACCAACCTTATTTTTGCATTCGCCTTGCCATATAATAAACATGTTATTAATCTCGCTTGCTCGGTCCGTACGTACGTTACGGAACCTCGTTTTTCCCACTTTTTTATGGCCCCCGCGCTTGGCCCATAAGGCAGTGGGAAAAAAAAACTCGGCCCATAACTTACGGTACGGCCCTCGCGCTCGGTTAATAAGAGGTATGTACTCTATCAACTAAGCTTACCGGATGGCGGTCCAAAATAATATAGTACACTGTTAAGATATAGACAAGGAAAATACTATCGACTGTCTCTTACCCTGACCACGTTGAAACCAGGCTCACCATCACGCTTCATTCTTGTCATGGCTGCTTGCAGGATCTTCCAACACACACTTTTACCTGAGCCAGTCTGACCAACAACCATAGTTGAATGCCTGTAAGATAAAACAACAATGAAATATAGATACTTGGCTTCTGGTTATCACATTAATACTAAGGGACCGTGGGATTTGTAAAGGCAAATTCCTCTTTCTTTGGTATTTACCAAGGAAAATATCGGACCCTTTTCTTCCATGTTTTGGGGGGTGCCATTTAGGTCAGTTTTTTAAAGGTACGCTCTAAAAGCCACCGCCCCCTCCCCAATAAAAAATGAACGGTCCCTAACATACGATGAAGAGTACAATAAGAACTACAGAAACAGCAGCAACAGCTAAAGCAATAGCAACAACGGTAGTGGTGGAAGAAGCAAAAACGACCTCCTTTACCAGCAGCAGTATTTATGAACACACGAGTACTATGCAACCAATTACGTACCTGGAGTTCTTGGTTTCATACAGCTGTATAACCTTGAGCATAGTAGTGGGAGTTGCTTGTAAACCAGCCTCCTTTAACTCCTTTTCTATTGCAGCACGAAGCTAAACGTGAATCAACATACCGTTAGAAAGACAGACAGACAGAAATATAGCTGGGAAGACAGACAGACAGGCGGGCGGGCGGGCGGGCGGGCAGACAGACAGGGAGAAAGACATTAAATCAGAAAGATAGAAAGACATTTATGAAAGCATGGGTAGTGTGTGCTGTTAATGCTACCTCTCACTGCTGTGGTTGTGGGTTAAATACTCGGACTCCCTATCACATGTGAATAGAGTTGCTTGTTGTTTCTCTCCTGTGCTTCGAGGGTTTTCTCCGGGTTCTCCGCTTTTCTTATCTCCGCCAAAATCAACATTCTAAATTCCAATTCCATCATGGAACGAGGCCCACGGGCTTGTGAGTTTACATAGATATTAGGTGTTATGCTTCTAAAACAAGGGCTGTTTTTTAGTCAGCGACGGAGACAGGAAGACAGTAGGACGGATGGATACAAAGATGGAAAAACAGATATACACACAAGCCGGAATGCACGCAGGAATAACGCAGACGAAGAGTACGAACAGCCCAGCATTACAAAATTGAAGATGCTTTACTGTTTTTACTCGTTTTTTTCTCAACGGCCAAACTTTACAAACACGTGAAAACTGTAAAGCACCTTCAATTTCATGAATACCTCACGTGAAAGCATCAAATGCACTACAGCTAAGCATAACGTACCTTTCCATAATCAATAGTAGGTGTTTCTACACCAGGGAAGAGATCAGATACAATGCCGTTAAACAGTGGAGCATCTTGTGAGGTCAGCTTGGCCACATTCATGTCCTTCATAGACATCAACAAAATCTAAAAAAACATCAAACAAATAAAAAAACTTGTAAGTAATATCATGGCTTGAACACGAGGAGACAAGTGTTTTTGCTGTTGGCGGTGGTGTTGAGCGTTAAGTTACCTTAACGATCAAGGTTGTTAATCTTATAATGGTATCCTTACGGCCCTGTTACACGGTGAAGTGGCGTGTAGCGGCGTTTGCGAGACACGTTTTATAGGAGTGTAAGGTACAATTTCGCCCTGAAACTTGTTTCGCGACAGAAGTTTCGGTTGCACGACAAGAAGGAAGTTTTACCTTTGGTGAGACTTTCCCGCAGGAAAGTTTCCCGAAGCCGTTTCATATCGTTTTTATTGTTACATTACCTCTTCGTCAGACATGTCAGGATTAGCTCTCTTCTTACGCCCTGCATATCGTAGTACAGACGTCAAAGCACGGAGACCAAAGTCGTAGTGATCTTGTTTGGACAGTTGTTGAACTGCCAGTGAATACAGCGTGTAGACTTTCTTGGCAAGTACCTGGAAAAAAATGTGAAAATAAATGACCCGGGCGCCATAGGCGAAGAAAGTGATAATGACGAACAACAAAACATGCGACAGTACCTTGGTATTATTGAAGCCTTCACCGAACAGAATGATCTCGGCAATCATACCAGAGTCTGGCACGCACATAGAGATGGGTCTGAACATACTCTTCAAGTTATCAGGTAACTCGGTACGACCAGCATAGCCTATCATACGACAAATATCACACGATACGAAAAGCTACAAAATACTGAGTGCAGTCGAGCAGATTTCGTATGACTGCAAAAAGCTCGCAGCACGGTCAGTGCCGTAAGCGTGCCTTACCGCGACCGGGATGTTTGCTAGAATTTTGACGTGCTTTACCGTACCTTGACCGTGTTACGACCCGTGTTCGTGCTGCGAACCTTTCACAATCATACGAAATCTGGTCTATTTGAGCCAATCAAAATCCCACAATTGCCAGAACCGACTATTTCATATTCACGGTAATGATTCCCTAATGTGGGCACAAGGAGATGTGACCTCGTGATGCGACCCTCAAGTAGCTACCCCTCTGAGCTTGATCAAAATTCGAGAATAGGCTTTTCAAAGATTGGTTCATCATGGTTAACCTTATTCATAGCGGTACAGCATGGTATTCATTGATTACATACCTGGATTCATGGTGATGAAGATACCACACGACCAAACAAGGTTGATCTCACGTCCTTCAAACACAAAACGTGTAGCCCCAGCTGATAACGCGGACAGGATGGACAAGATCTGCTGCGCTACTACTGACAATACCTCGATGTTGATACGGTTGAACTCATCAAAGCAACCCCAAGCACCAGTCTATATTAGAAATAAATGCACGAGAATAAGACTATCACCCTGAGAAACGAATAGACAAACGCAAAAGGTGGTCAGACTAATGCGCACAAATGCATGCAACGTTAAGGATGAACCCCCAACAACAATTCGTCCAAGTGTAGATTCGTTTGGGTATTGAACTACTAAGTTTGCTGCCATAAATTGCAACATTGGGTGTCTACGACATTAGCAAAGTTTTAGATTTGATTCTTGTATGAAAATGTTAGCCCGTATTGGATTGGGCGATACGTTGGACAATGGGTAGAAATACAACAAAAACAACATTTTTAAAATTGATGATTATGAAGTGTGATCGTCAGGGTTAGTTTAGTCTTGAGCCAAGACTGCTCTTGGTGGCGACTGACGTTTCGACAGCCTGAGCGGAAGTCATCTTCAGAGTCTAGTGAGTCTGTGATTCTTAAAATCAACATAGGTGGTGTTTTGATTGTAAAACTTTCCGTGAACATAGGGCGGCATTGAAAGATGGTAGGCAACTATTGGACACAGAGATTGAATAACAAACACACATGAACATACCATACAAAGAGTGCATAGCCAACAAAAGCTAAGTTACCTGTGCTAGACCACTGTACATACGACCCATACTCTTGAAATCAAGACCTTCAGAACAATTGACTACGATGACGTAGTTACCCAAGGCTTTCCCGAGATCCTTCACTGTCTCAGTCTTGCCTGTTCCTGCGGGCCCTTTAGGGCTACCGCCGCGATGAAGGTGAAGTGCAGTCGTCAAGGTCATGTAACACCTAATAACAATAAGTAACGTTGTCACCATCATCATCATGATCATCACCACCATCATGATCATCACTCCACCAAAACCACGTTTGTTTTCATCCATTATTATTCATCCTGGTCACTAGATACACACACATCATTATCATCATCATCATCATTATCATCATTATCAATCACCACCCGATTAGCTCAGTTGGTAGACCGTCGGTCTCTTGTGCGGGAGGTCGTGGATTCAAGCCCCGGCCGGACCAACACTCAGGGTCTTAAAATAACTGAGGAGAAGGTGCTGCCTTTGTAACTACATCTGCAAATGGTTAGACCTTCAGGTCTTCTCGGATAAGGACTTTAAACCGTAGGTCCTGTCTCCCATCCCTTCCTTAACCTGTAAATGGGGGACATTAAAGAACCTGTTGAGCTGTTCGTAAGGGTAGGGGATTCTCCCGGTTCAACAGTCTGGTCTCAGAGGCATATACAAGTAACGTTACTCATGACTGTAAACTGCGTGGCAGCAATATGCTCCGTAATAAGAGCAGTCCGTAAAAGTCCTCCAAAAAATATTGTAAAAGTGACATGTATTGCTGTCAGTTCCTGTGTTCCCTCACGATGAGGGGAGACCATTATTATCATCATCATCACCATCACCATCTAAACCATGAGTAATACAGTATCATAATTAGCCTTGTGATGCAACACTTCTCGATAATACAGTAAGTGGCAAACTAACCTGTCAGTCAGTGGGGTGATGACCAGACGCCCAGAATTCCCTAAATACTCGTATCCATACTGGAACTGTGTGTTGGTTTGACGTACCACGCAGTCATCGATATCCTGGAAAATAACACTCTATGAATACTTACCAAACAGGTGCATGATAATGACGTCATATAACCTGGTCGCGCATGCTCTGTAACCTTACCTTGTCCCAGTATAGCCGTAACTGACTAAGCCACTCGAACGCAGACACATCACTACACCCCGACTTGATGAGCTTCTCAATGACGTCACGGCCGTGGACCTCTATGGTTACCAAGGCAACGATTTTGAGACGCTGGAGCTTGGTTAGATTACCGCGAATCATTTCAGAAAATTTGTTGAGCATCGAAACCTGCAGAGATAAAAACACAGTAATGTGATATTATGATGTGCAATCTCAATTATATAAGTACGTGGATCTTTGTTTTACCTGTTTCTTCTTGAAGCTCTTTAAAGCCTTCTTGTCGCCTCTTTCCTTGGTGCTACTTAATGCTTTATTACAGTCACTTGTCCATTGGATCTGACTGGATGTAATAGTTAGCTGTGAAGGAAAACCAAATCCACCTTAACCCATTAGCAAAATACAAATGTGGGTGAAGCTGTGAAAAAGAAAGTTCTTTGTGTCTTGAGCACGTAACTAAGGAAAATTGTTTCTGGTTTTGTGTACATCTCTACCTACTGGCTTTCCTAGTTTCCAAAAAATAAAATACATATGCATTTCCGGAGTCGTAATTCTACTGACTGAACAATAGCATCGCATTCAAGTACACCAGCAAGAGTTTAAAGGACATAAGCAAAGGTTTTTATTTTGATGGTAATAAACATGACAGCTGTTCTAAAGGAGTAACCACTCCCTCTCTCATGGACGTTAACTTTTAAGGGTTAGCGTAAATACTTTGTGGCATCAAACGTTATTTCGATTACGTGTAGAGTGACGTTTTTACCTGTCCAGCCCATTCTTTGATCCACTTGTCTCTTTTACTCAAGTTCTTCTTCAGAGCCAAGCGACAGTGCTTCAGTAGTTCCTTGAGTGTCCATCGCATGCTCCTTTCAACATCACACAGCCAAGCCTAAAAATATGTATTAATATGCACATTGAATCATCTTCCCACCCATCCATCCATCCGTTCTTCCATCCAGTTGTCCATTCGTCTTTATCTTGCTCAAGTATATAGTTTTTTCATTTCATCCCGGACCTTCATCCCTAACTATCTAACATTTTTATCGATTTCGTTTCCGCATTCCTTCTTTTCATTTATGCTTCTATTCATTTTATTATTACGGATTGCCCTCTCTTTCTCATCCACACAATCAAGACCCTTAATCTTAAGAAAGCAGGTTTCTATGCCCTACGACAGAGTCGTTTTCGAGAAATATGACATTGCGTTTTGGCTCGTCATTTCCGTACCATGACCGTGCCAGGAGGCGCGATGTTTTGAAGTCGTCATGACGGCTCGTGAGATATTTTTTCCATTAATATACTCACCTCTACAGGACCCTCCAGGAGTACTGAGTGGCCAAACTCTACGTATTCCCCTTCAGCGGAGTACATACCAACTGCCTCAGTCTTCTGAGTGATACCCATCTATAAACCAAGAAAACAATGAACAAAGAAACATTACCAATTTGTCTTCGCTTCTGAAGAAACGATACTTTTCAGAAGAAACACATTAGTTGACTTGGCAGGAACCAAAATTAAGCTACCTTGGCCATTTTGAGAGACTTTATGTTGTCAAAACACTTCTTAAGATGGGACTGGACCTGGAAGAAGGAGTAAACTTTGGTTACATGATGGTTATATTAAAGAGGAAAGCTGTATCATAAAAGAGGCTCAGATGATCCCTTTAATGGCGGGCTATCCATCTAATGCAAGTGGTGTTGCCTAAATCAAGTGGTCTGTCTTTAAATGATCACCCAACAACCATTCTCCGAGGTTGCCAAAAATTAGGAAACTTATGTTTTTGGCCACGTTTTAGACAACCCCCCTCCCCCCCCACCCATTAAGGCTTCATAACCCTCTCCCGATCTTCCCAAAATAACTGAACTTCATGAACTCTCATAATTTTGCAGACCGCCAAAATAAATGAACACACAAGAACCACTGAGGACAAAAGAAACTTCAACAGTGATCATCCTCGAGTCAACAACTTATTACGCACAATCTTCTATGCTTGTAAATGATGGGGCAGCAATCTGCACCTTACACAACAACCTATACTTCTTCATAGCATGTAATATAAAATGCCCAGTACACTATCCACTCTACAGACATATTAACTTACTGCCTCTGGATTCTTAGACTGGCCAAGAATTTCCAGCAAATCATCATTAGACAAGAAGTAAAATCGAGGGAAGATTTGTCTCTTCGTTTCCAGGTACATGTCCAGGGATTTTTGAATCTCTTCCAGTTTAGTGTTCATGTCGTTCAGCGTCTCTAGAAGACCTGTGAAAATATAGAGATAGTTAGTATCGAAGCACTTCCATGGAGCATCTCCAGACTTCATAACCGAGTGACGCTAGGGAAGCTTCCTATGGGATTCCCTCGGGATGGCAAAGGGAGTTTAACTTACCTTCATGGTGAGTTCCTCTGAGGGCGTTAGGATCTTTGTTCAATCGTTGCATAATGACCTAAATATAAAAGAAAAAGATTTAAATTAAACATACTGGACTACACTTGTAATAGTCAAGACAATTTTCTCCTCGAGAATCTCGCTGGGCAAGTTTAAGACTCTACATAGAGTGTCCCTTTTATGCGTCCCTCTCGACCCTTGGTTCTTTCTAAGCACTTAAAAACCAGCCACGCCCCAATTCTATTATAAGTAGGATAGAATGGGGCTGACTAAAGGTCTTTAATGTCATATCCAAGACCTGTACCGGTCTTAAATTTCAATGAAAACCTCTCGCCCTAGCGTTTGAAAAGAAAAAGTAGAGAAAGAGGAGAAACAGAGAGAAGACAGCGATCAGGTTCCCAAGTAAAACTTGATAAAAGAACTAAAATGAAACTACAAATAGGTATGTCCCGTCTTCATGTAGTCCGCTTCACCTTCCAGTTGCTGTTCACGTCGTCAAACTCTGCCGATTCTCTGGGAAGCTGTTTCCTAATGTCTTCACCGAGAAAAATGTTCTGTGGAGTGAGAAACGAGAGATTACCGTAAAAAGCTGGTTAATATCAACAAAAAAAGCACAATGTTAATAGACCTTTCGAATTCGCTTGGATGATCACGAAACAATGGTTTCAAACCGAGGTTGGCCTTGATAAATAAAAGAATCAAGTTCAGTCTCCACTTGAAACCATTGTTACGTGATCATCCAAGCGAATTCGAGGTCTATTGTCATTATTCACTACTATCATCATCATCATCATTAACATCATCACCATCACCATCACCACCATCATCACCACCGTCACCGTCACCGTCACCGTCACCGTCACCACCACCATGCATGTATAATACTATTAAATATGGACTGATGCTTACCTCAAGGTACATCCATTGTCTCTGTACTGTTAGGATCATCTCAATCACTTCCAGGATTAAAGACAACGTTCTTTCCCATTTATCAACCTGAAGCGGTGAGCAGAAAATTCTTATTCTTATCATGTTTTTTTACACGACAATTGCACATCGAAATGATTTGTCTTCTTACCTCAGCTTCAAAGGCCTTGACGTATCTGGATGCTTTCATAGTGGAGAGTGTGACTTGGTTGTCTTCAAGTTGCTGGAAGACGTCATCTGTGGCCCTGTTGAGAGCAAGAAACAAATCTTAATCAGACAGTAGATAACGTTTTCCTAAACAATCACAGTGCGATTTTCTTTTACGTGAACAAACCTTTGCACAAGCTCACATTCATCACGTGAATTTCAAGCCTTAGGAACGGGGAAGAGGCCTAAACGTTTTGACTGACAATTCTTTGCGGTTTAGTTTCTCCAGATCAGCATTCAATAAACCTTCCATGACAGAAAACTGATGAAAGAAACATACCTGAGCCTGAAGTGACCACGATCTTTGTACGGTCCTATATCAAGATTAATCTGTTCCCAAGCTTGTGCGATACCAGCGATAGCCTAAACAGTAACAAAAAAAGCTCTTAAGACTGCTTGATGATATAACATCACAAATATCACATCACAAATATCACAAATACTGCCTAGTGCGTAGATGCCCGACCCTTCCCAAATCAAGTCTATTACTGTTAAATCTTACTTGTTCTATGGACAACTCTTTGCTAGCTGCACCAAATATACCACAGACAATGTCTGGTGTGTAGACCCCCTACCCTACTCCAATCAGGTCTATTATTGATATAGCCTACCTGCTCTATAGACAACTCTTTGCTTGCTGCACCAGATATATCACAGATAGTATCACCAAACTGATCCAATCCAAGCTCGATAATCTTCTCCAAGGTGAAGTCATCAGCTGAAAACGATAATAAAGTAGGATTAAGAGTGTGAAGATGCGCAGAAACTAACCCAGTGGCCTGCATCAAGATCATTCTTCTTACTGTGTATATAAGATTCTTACCGTTCTGATCAAAAGGTTTCTGTACTTCTCCTTTAATCTGAGTCCAGTGTCTTTCTCTCATGGCAGGGTTCTTGAGGTCCTGAATGAGCGGCATGGTTCTCTTGAACTGCTCGATGCGAGACTTGATAGAATCACAGATATCCCAGTTCTTATCCTGAAAAATATCATAACATAAATATTATTAAAACACGAGATAAAGCAAATCATGGAAAAGAAAGAAGAAATGACATAGTATCACAGATATTTCAGTTCTTCTCCTGCAAATAATGATTGCAATAATATTGGGTGTATTCCTTACGGGAAATAGAAATTATGGAAAAGAATGAGAAAAGCATAAATTCACAGATATCCAAATTCTTATTCTAAAAAACAGTGAAAGATTAGAATCATTTCTCCGTAACCAAATCAAAATACGGAAAGAAATGAAGGCCAGAATGAAAATGGGATGCAAAGAAGAAAAGGAAAGTAGCGGGGAATTCAGTTCATTTCCACGTTTGTCTTAAATCTCCTAGAGTAGAATAGTAAGTATCCGTAACCAAATAAAAATATGGGAATGAAAAAATGAAAGGGAAAATGAATCAGTCATTAACAAAATAAGAACAAAATGCACTTAAAAAAATTCTGAATAAAAATATGGGATTTGATGTAAAGGAAAAATGGGAAGGAAATGGGAATCCATTTCAATTACACTTTTCTCTCTGAATTAAATTCAATCTGGCCTAACCCTGATTTCTCTGATAGTTTTGTTCAGTCTCTTGTACAGCATCTGTGAAGTGGTCTCCATGTCTGTGGTAACCAACTCAGCAAACCGACCAACTTTCCACTTGTCCCAGAGTCCTTCCCATTCACTTGTGATAGTCCAGATTTGTTCAAGATGCTCCAAGTCTTTCTCCAGTCCTTGGAGATCTTTGGATGGTGCTTGTTCTATCTTAAATATGTTCAAACCGCGACGCAAAGTTGTTTCTTGGCTCTTGAGGTTATGGACTTGTTCGTGGTACTGTTTGACTTGCTCCAATGCCTGGAATGTTAAAAACGAGAGAATAAAAGCGATATCAAGCTCTTAACATGTCATAATTTGTTTATTACACATTTAGGATCGATATAATAACACAGAAAAATATTTTGTTCGAAATTTCATTGAAAATCACCCTAACTCATCTAGACTAAGACACCATTATTTACCTCTTTGACAGGAATAGCGCTGCTAAATGGACCTTTCGTCTGAAACTCCTCAAACAAGCCACCAACAGTCTTCTTGAACTCCTCAGATGAATGAATAAGACCTGTCTTGAACTTCTCCTTACTCTTCTTCAACATGATGTCACTATCAATCAAGCACTGCTGGAACGCAACCCACTCACCGCTCAGCTGATCAAGCATCTGTTGGATCTGTGTTTCACGTTGGAGAAGGATTTAACATTTTGACGGTAACTAAGAGAATCGTATCTGACTGAGTAGCTCTCGTATGACTTTGGAAGTTGCGATACGAATTAAGGAGATCCGTTCAACCAATCACAGCGTGCAAGATCATTGTTCACCCACTAAAAATGGTTTGAAAGGTCATTATCGCGCAGTCCGTACTACCGTGGGGTTTTCAAAAACTTAAGAAAACTCCTCTATAAAGGGTAATCATTGCGTTGTCTTTTACAGTTGTCTAGTCACGAGTTTTATCCTCAATCTTGGTATTATATGTGAGATTACAGTGTGCAGTTTCCAAATAATTCCCATGAACAAAGGATTTGTTGTGCAGTCTTACCTCTTCTGGTATGGCTACTTCATATTTCTCTAGAATAACGAACTGTTCGTGCAAAGGAGGGAACTTGGCTTCGATATTTTTAAGGTCGTTCTGGAGTCGCTCCAGTAGGGCAAGACTATCACCCAGCTCATCTAAGTTCTCTGGCGGTGCGCTCAATCTAGAAAATAACGGAGTTTTTCAACTAACGCAATAATAATTAATATAAACCAGATAATGCTGACATTCATGTATGTAATAGAGGTAATTAGAATGATATATTAATGAACAATGGTTGTTTTGGCGGTATCGATTAACAGAGTAATTTTCGCTTGAGTGGAAAACGTGCAGTATAGACAACAGCACGTACACGGTCACCCATATTACGTAGTCTATATGGATAAATCCCTATAGTCTAAATTTAGACCAACGGGCAGTGCCCAACATGGAAGGTCTTCCCTACCTTCCAGCCCAGCAACCTTTGTTTCTAAATCAGCCAATCGTGT
>JAAAQI020134284.1:0-13049 GCA_011800005.2 Stichodactyla mertensii
GGTGGCTACAAAAGGATAATGATAAGAACAGTAGATACAGATGTGGTAGTGCTAGCCGTTGGAAACTTCCGAAAACTGCTCGTAGATGAGCTGTGGATGGCATTTGGAGTCGGGAAACACCTAAAGTACCTGCCTGTGTACAACATCGCCACTGTTCTTACAGATGAACATCGCGAAGCTCTTCCTTTTTTCCATGCTGTCACAGGGTGTGACACAGTTTCCTTCATGTCAGGAAGAGGGAAAAAGACAGCATGGAATGCTTGGAGATCACTGCCAGAAATGACCAAAATCTTCCGCCATCTGTCCACTCCACAAAACAACGTTTCCTTGGAAGATGTTCATACTTTAGAGCAATTTGTCATAATCCAGTACAGCCGTACATGCCCATTTACTTCAGTTAATGAAGCTCGACAATCCCTTTTTGCACAAGGAATGAGATCCATTGAGAATATTCCACCGCACTTGAGCAACACGTCAAAAGAGCAGCTTTCCAAGCAGGCCAGGTGTGGGGACAAACCCTCACGCCACTCCAGGAATTACCAAGTCCGTCGGAATGGGGATGGCAGCAGTGTCAAGAAGGATGGAGACCTATCTGGAGTACTTTGCCAGAGGCCGCGAAAGCGTGCAATGAGCTGGTAAAATGTGGCTGCAAGAAAGCTTGTTGAAAGTTGAAAGTTACTGTAAAGGAAACTGCTTCCAAGAATAAATGTAAGTCATTTCCTCTTTTATAAGTACTAAGACAGTCAGGAGTTCTTCGAAACCACAGGAAGCCCATGAGATATTATTA
Source organism: Stichodactyla mertensii (assembly GCA_011800005.2). Classification (NCBI taxonomy): domain Eukaryota; kingdom Metazoa; phylum Cnidaria; class Anthozoa; order Actiniaria; family Stichodactylidae; genus Stichodactyla; species Stichodactyla mertensii. Next base: position 788 of record JAAAQI020134284.1, read on the forward strand.
AACACAAAATAATAATAATTTATTGATTATTAGAAAAATTGATACCAGAAATACAGTTTTATACCATCATCAATATGAATTCGAAAAATTTTTGTCAAAAAATAGTGTTTTTAAGCAATTTTAATAATTAAGAACTGCGCCCGCGATTTCGACTGCTGACCGATTTCTCCCCCTTAATTTACCGCCTTCATGGTTAAGATCCAAAGTGGGTCTTAATCGAATATCAATCTACAAGATATAAGCTATCTTTTCTGAAAGTTTGGTGCTTTTATCACAATTTTGAACAATCCACCCCCTAATCCTCCGGACTATAAGGATATAAGAAAAAGTATACTCGATACGCATTTAGGCATTGCTCATTAGCAGCACTTGTCTTTTCTCACGCCTGTTGGAGAAGAGCTGAACTGAGTTTCTGTATGGTGCTTATGCATGTGTCACTATAGTTGAAGGCCGGGTTTTAGAGGCGCCGTTTCAAATTCCTTGCACTGTATTCTGTGTAAAGAAAAGGGCTTACCAAAGCATTCGGCACCAGCATCTCTTTGATGAGGATTCGAGAACCATGGATTTAGCTGTGAGGTTTTTTGGATTTGATGTTGCTCGAGATTACATTTCCATATCGCACTCTCGTTGCCAAAACAAGTGACTCGAGACAACCATATCGGACCCTTTCCAAGCCCGTAGTGACCTCTGTTATAGGCTCCTGAAGCTCCAGCCCAGCCAATCTGTTTACAGAAGACGTTTGCATCGTATATGTCCCATCCGATATCGCTTATTGTGCCCCATATACCAGCGATTTGTACTTCTGCTCGACCCTGAAACGTATTTGAAGAACCAGAGAGACGCACTGTATGGAAGAGATAGAAAAATAAGAAGAAGGAGATAAAAATATTAAATACCATGAATAAAAAATGGGGAAGAAAGACAACTTAAACGGCTCGAGAAACTCTCTTATGCTACCATCGTACTCTCCCAACTATCCGCGTGCATCCAGACCTAGATTTCCCACAGCGAAACATTGACCATTCCTTAACTAAAATGCATACACAATACTCCAGTTTCGAGTTCTTTGTTGCTCAGGTTTAGCCTCGTTTTTGTGTAGAATATTCACATGCCTCAGTGAAGGTCCGTGGAATTTCAAAGTGTTTTTATTGTTGTAGTTGTGCATTCTTTACTTCACTGTTAGTATTTGTGAATATTTTGACATTGTGATGAAGATAACCCTGAGCAAATGAGTCTGTAATCAAGGAACGGTATTTTGCGAACTCGGAAAGGTCCTATTTGGTACTCTCAGGTCACTGCTAAGAGGGTCGAAAATAATTTTCAAAAAAAATCGTAATAAAGTAGTAAGATTCGATAAAAATGAATAGAGCTGAAACTGTTGAGTACTACGTGAATTTTTCAAAAAGATTTTTTCCAATGGTTAAATAATTGTTCTTGGAGTTGAAAAATAATTGAAAAACGAGATCATGCCCCCATAGATTTGTCTACCTTTTTTGAGCGTGTTGTTGGTGCGGCAGATAACCCCAACGTCCCAGCTGTGCGCACAAGTGGTTTTTCCCCATCCTCGGTGGGAGCACTTGGTAACATCTGGTTCCCTGCCTTCACACGCAAGATTGTCCAACCAGATTCTACCTTTCCCAGGTTTAAACATCGAACAGCAGGGCACTACCATCTCCACGTCTAAGAACCCAAGTTGCCTACACGCCACCCTTCCAGAAGCAACTGGAAAGTTCCTTCCACAGATTGTTCCCCATCTACCTTTGTAGAAGACTTCGATTCTTCCTGCTGAAGGCATCTTACCACCCACAAGACGAATGACTTAGGAAAAAAGACAGCAAAAATCATTACACAATCAAGTCACTTATGAAAATACCTTATCCAGCAAAAAGCCATGCAGTACTTGCACCCTGTAAATGGAATATTTGTTTGCAAATAGGATTTTTATGTTTTCTCTTTGCTATGGTTAGTTTAGATTTCATATGATCTTATTGCAAAGACACATTTTGTAATGTAATACTATTATTTGTGAGGTTATGTAACAGCTTCAGTACATGTGAGGGCGACATGGATTATAGTTATTCCATTACCCCCCTCTAGGGCAATACTCAACGTGAGCCATCGGATTGACTGATTCATCCTAACATTGCCCATGCATTAGTTGGCACCTTCAAAATGAAATGGCAAAGGGAAAAACATAACATTTATATATAACAAAAGTCGAACGAATTCAGAAGAAATCTACAGCTGTCCATATTGGGCAAAAATATTAGTTCGATAGAATACCTTTGTCTGGTTACTAGAAATTGCCTTACCCTCCCTCCCTCCCTAGAAGAAACCTGCGCTGTCCCACTCTTATCTCACCCCTGTTCATCATATGATATGTAGTTAAAGATTTTAAAGTAAAAACGATACACCAAATCCACTTGGGCGTAATATTTTTTCCCATTTCAGACATCTCGCATCCTCTTGGGAATTAGATTCTTTATTTGAGGCTCATCCATTTTTAGCATATCGTCTTGAGCGTTACTGAGAAACAAAGAAATAATACCCAAGGGAATAACGCGTGGCCTGAAGTGTGAAAACATTACTGACAAGTAAATTTGGTCTACAGAATGTAAAAGTTCCAGCTTTGTCTCCTGATATTCAAGTTTTTTCACACTGAATTTGGAATCTAGAGGAGTAGTTGTCTGAGTTAGCCGTTTCATTATCTCGCTAGCTTCATCGTTTATTTGGCGACAAATAAATGCAATACATTGTTGTTGAAAAATAAACTTAAATTTTTTCCATTGCATTCCAAAGATTCCAAAAAAGAACAAAAGACAAAGACATGGCGGCCATGTTGGGTTGGTGGTGCAGACCAGAGGCCCCAATAAGAAATCTTTATGAAAACCCACTAACATGGCCGCAATAACGTATCGTGCAAACAAAGAATTCACTTTCATTTATATTCATACCACGAGAAACATTCTTGGGATTGATTGGTTTAGGTTTCGCATTGGCAGGGATGAGTTGGCAAGCTGTTTGAAGTGTTTGGATGTCATCAATAGCGATATCCCCTCTAAAGCTTGTACCAGTGACTCCTTCAAACACAATCTATAGAAAAACACAAATTGGCATAAACAAGCCTACTTGACATGAAATTACATATTGCGTGTTGTAAGGGATTTCCCAAGTGTTCATTTTTGGTCCTTTCGATTCTCAAATGAAATTTAGAATATACTCGTCACTAGCAAAATATTTGATATTTATTTAAGAAAACAAATGAAACCAATCGAAATTTTGCACTAGATTCATTGTTCTCCAGGGATAAATTAAGATGTTTCTGGTGAATAAAAGGGGTTCTTCAAGGATCACTTTCGGGTCTCCCCTGATCTGTTATTCAGATTAGACTCTTATATTGACGCTTTCGTAGATATTTCAATTTAGATATGGATATGTCTTAACCTTAAATGTTTTGATGTTATTGACTGGTATAGCAGCCGGGTTCCAGGTTTTAGATATTTCTCCTATTTGTTGCCAGACCATCTTCTTCTCTAGGCCATTATCCAGGTACACATTCAGTTCACCAATAGTTTCACCTTTCATATGATAAAAAAATTTGATACAGCGAACTCCCGTGATCTGAGAACTTTCGATACGAGCTGCTTCACCTTGTACCCTTGGCGTGGAGGTTTCAATGTAAATATACTGACCTAGAAAGCAGAAATGTAATTAGGATCGTTTCCCATCGCTACAACAAATATGATTAGGCTCTGTGATAGTGGTATCAGCCAAATCAATTTGCAAATTTAAAAATTATGTATGCGATAATAATACGTCATCACCAGCATCCTTACCATATCCTGTGGTGTGATCGTGGGAAGGCCCAGTCCTAAAGGATGGTGTGCTATTTTGATGTCGTGTCCAGTCAAAATCATCATCATCAGCATTCGTGTATCCACAAAGATTCACGTCAAACGTGCAACTACCAGGAGAGGAGTGATCTGGCCATAAGATAAGATCATTATCAAATGAGCATTCTATTTTAAAATTTTTATTATATTAAAATAGGTTTCCTTTATGTAATCTCGAAGAAACAATCGGAATTAGAATCACCTTCTAATCGGTAGACGCAAGTAGAATAATTTTAATACTAGGCTCCAAAATCCTTGAACCAAGAACCAAATGAAAGATTAGTAGTCATTTTCTTCCCTATATCTTCCATTTGGAGGTTCTACACCTTAATAAGAGAAATTAAGGGCACGAGCTGTGTATTTATTTTGAAATTAAATTTTATTGCTAAATTCTGTTTTATCTTTTAGAAGTTTGTAGTCAGTAAATAGCTACATACACACCACTTTTGAACCATGACCTGCGCTGGCGAATCGCCTGGCTGAAATTTTAGATTTCAGATCTCCGACCGACAACCTTTTTTGAAAAAGGTATATACATTCAGCGAAAACGAATGCTCAGCACTGATTTCTTCACACTCACGCTTGGGCACGACGCATATCTAATCAGTCCATTTTCGGCTTCGTGTCTAAAAATCCCAATAAATTGGAGGAATATCTCAAGACATGTCATAAGTTAGCACATTGAGAACTTACATGCGTTAGAATGAGCACAGGCAACGCCTAGCTCTGAGTCATACCGGTCGCAGTAATCATTATGTTCACCCCAACTACCGTGTTGACAATCTGTAAGCCTGGCTTCGGTGCCCTTGCAGTTCACACCATGCAGCCAAATGGTCTTGTTGGTTTTCCCAAATGCAGAGTTAGTATACATAGTGATAGCTTCAGAATATCCCAACTGCCGACAAACAACAGTTCCAATATTTTTGTCATTTCGATCATCACAAATAGTGCCCCAGATTCCACTGTGAAAAATCTCAATTCGTCCTTCCCATTTGTCAGGAGAGCCGGCAAGTCTGACGTCAATAGGACCAGGTTTGGGTGTTGGGCTAGATCTGGTGCTTGGTACTGAATGAGAGAGACAAATGTTAGAAATCATTTTACAAAATAATAATATAGTGCTGTTTTAAAATGTTTACAATCTCCTTCCCAGAGTTGCTCTTTCTCACTGCGCATGCTCGATGAAACATCTTGGCTCTGGGAAACTCCAATATTTCCTGCTATACGATTGGCTATTAGAAAGAAATTGGAAGTAAAATTACATTCATTAAAAACGAACAAAACTCCTAACCGTTACGATAGACCGTGAGAATTGTTGGCATTGGATTGGCTGAATTTGTATCAATACTTCAATGTAGAGTGTCAGCTAAAACAAATTCAGCCCATCATATGCGATCATTCCCACCGTCTAACGTGGCGGTTGCTCTTGGAAGAATTTGGAGTGAGATTTCCAAACCATATTTTATCTTAACTTTTATAATGCGCATGCTCCAAAACCCTAGAATCTGTGTTTTCCAGTTTGGAGTTTTCCAGACCCAAGATATTTCGTCGAACATTCGAAGTAAGAAATACCCTGGGTTCCAGAGGCTTTTCACTACCGCTCCGGCGATTGTACTTCGGACGTGATGTCGTGAGGAGAAAAAAACCTCTGGGCGCACGAGTTACAAATCTCACTTCCATGCTTTTTGATTGACGTACTTAATCACATCCAATTATATACTCGGACAAAACCAGTTTTGATACATGATAGTGTTAATGTTTACAGGATGCGGGACATGACCCTTTACTTATGTGTGTTTGATAGGCAAATGAATACAAAAACTCCTCGAAACGTTTGTAAACCTGACAATAATTGTAGAGTTTGTGGCTGTTCTCTAAAATTATTAGGAAGAGGGAAATGTAATTTGTTCACAGCAAAGTTTCTCCATTTCTCATTGCGAATGAGCGATTCAGGGCTTGGGCGAACATGATACGATATTTAGGGACTTAAATCCCTCAAACTCCACATTCTCGTCCTCTAGACATACACTAGAAAATTTCTCTTGAACGCAGTTTCCTCAAGTGAGATTCGATCAGTGATAATAGAGGCCAAATTACTATCAATACTGGGTTCTTAGGGTATAAACTTGGCGATTGCTAAGGGAACTTCTAAATCTTTAAACAGATGTTTGTCATTTAACACGGCCATCGACATTGATGACACTGACAGATACGATATAGTATAAAACAGTAGAACCAAACAGTATTATAAACCGGTTTTCCAAGCTGGAACTGGTCAACCCATCAAAATACTCGAATTCATTTGTTTTTCTTAATAACATATGCCAATCAATTCGTGCGCCCAGAGGTTTTTTCTCCTCGCGACATCACGTCCGAAGTACAATGGCCGGAGCGAGAGTAAAAAGCCTCTGGAACCCAGGGTAAGTAAGAAAAAGCTTCTGTGGAAACGAGTTTGGAAATGCCTACTGACTGTATTGCTTTTGCAGATGGATTGTGCTTTGTATTTTTTGAGATAAGGCTGTCCGAAGTTTTCCGATTGTTTGACTGAAACCCAAGGTTGGAGATTGATATATAAAATACAGATAGGAGTCAATAGGCGAATGAAGTACGTATCGAAATAATTGAATTTTACCGTAACATCATTAAATTATACCATGCAGCGAAACTCAGAGCTGCAACTTGCACTTCGCCGATGCTTTTCGCTAATAACATCACAATTCTCTTTACGAACTGTCTTACCTTTTGTTAGGACGTGGGTTTTGACTGTAGTTGATACAGTTGTTGGTACTAATAATTTTAATACGAAAACAAAATATTAAAAAATCATCTAGACATGAAAAGGAATAAACAAGAGTCATAAACCGAAACACTAGTTAACTAGGCCTTCTGTTGTTGTTGAACTTATTTGGATCGGCGCTAACCACTTGAACATACAGTCAATGTCAGTAACGTTCTCCACCGAAAGAAGACAACTAAAAAACTCGCTCTAAATGTTTCCCTGTTAACTTTAATGATACTAAAGTTGAACATGAATTGAATTTTTATCCCTTTAAACGAACAAACAAATAATCACGTGACATTTCTTGTAGTCTAAATGTCTTTTTTCGGAGGACAATGTTGACTGTATAAATTATATTGACATTTCTTGTAGTCTAAATGTCTTTTTTCGGAGGACAATGTTGACTGTATAAATTATATATGAGTCAATAGGCAAGTGAAGTAAATGTTGAATAACATTGGAACACGATTCTCGTTACGAACTGTCTTACTTTTTGTTGGAACGTGGGTTTTGGTTGTCGTCTTTGGTATAGTTGTTGGTACTGATAAAAACATTAATACGAAAACAAATATATGAAAAACTTATTTGTGGACATGAGCAGGAATATACAAGAGTTATAAACGGAAGTTGGGTTAAACCAAAACACTTATTGAACTCGAACTAGAGTCTTTACTTACTTGGACCAGCGCAAACCACTTGAGCGTCTCTTAAGTGTGTACATTGGTGTGTGACAGACAGAAGAGTTTGATAGGCGCAAAGGCCAATAGATAGTTCAGTTCCTTTGCACTTTAATCTTGATATTACAGGGTTTATACCAGCAGATGGAGTAGCAGAATATCCTAACCTCAATGAGACAGCTCTGGAATATCCCATCTGTCTGCAGACTACTTTGGCATCGTTCATGTCCCAGTTATCGTTACAAATTGTTCCCCATGTGCCAAGGTATTGGATCTCAATTATGCCTTCACTCTTTTTTCTTCCTCCCGTAAGTCGGAGATCTGTAGAGATTGTGCGTTGCTGAATGAATAATACTACCTTAATTACTCTGAACAAAAACTCAAATAACTATTCTTACTTAGTAATCAAGCTGGGTGATGATGACGGGGATGATGACGGGGATGATGACGGGGATGATGATGATGATGATGATGACGGTAATGATGATGGGGATAATGACGATGATGATGATGATGATGACGGTAATGATGATGGGGATGATGACGATGATGATGATGATGATGATGATGGGGATGATGACGGGGATGATAATATGATGAAAGCGACGACAAGACGATGATGAGTTATGAAGATGATGATGATGACGGTGACGGTGATGGTAATGATGACAGATTTAGATGATGCGGATGATTATGTTCATGACAGCGAGAAATATTAGCGATAATATCTGAGGAAGTTGTAAGTAATGTTCAATATATACCCTAACACATACCATAACACTCAGCACCAGCATCCCTTCGGTGAGGATTTCTCCACCACCATGAAGAAGACACTCGAGGGTTTCTATTTATCGTTAGGCTACATTTCCATAATGCAGTTTCATTTCCATAGCATGCCGCATTTGATATCCACACCGGCCCCGATCCACGACCATAATGAGCACCGTTATAGCTCCCTGTTGCTCCTGCTAACCCTATCTGCCTACACAGTACATCAGCATCGTATATGTCCCAACCAAGATCACTAACTGTGCCCCATATACCTCCAATCTGTACCTCCACTCGACCCTCGAAGTCATTGGACGAACCATTTAGACGAACTGGAAAGACGACAAGACTGATGAGATGATGAGAAGATAGGGGATGTTAAAGTTTTGGTAGCCACAAGTGGGACATACTTGCCAGGCACTATCCAGTTTAAGGTAATTTCGGAGCCTTGGATTTCGTTAATGAATTTTCTTTAAAATTCCCTTATTTGAAGATAATGGTTAGGCAAGTCAAAAACTAAGAAAAAAGAGGGGGTCACCGTATTGGTAGCTATAAGATATCGTAAAAGTAGATATTTTCGATATTGGCGGTGATTTTGCTCAAAAAGGTCGTATTCGAATTAGTCCAGAGATTGTGAATGCTTTCAGTTACCAAAAGCAATAGACTGTTCCCAGTGAGAGCTGGGAAAGGTTAATCTAACATTTTATGTAAGAAAACTCCTCCAATCCGTTATAAATATGTTTAAAAGTGAATTCTAGAAGCAATATTCCACGCAAGTAAGAGCCTCGAAATGAGTAGAGGGTTGTAAAAATGTGGAAAATCGACGATGATTCCGTCAATAGACATAGTATTTTTTTTTCTATAAAGTAAGAATATTAGATGAGATCTCGAAAAAAAAGAAAGAAAAAAGAGAAAAAGGAAGGTGTCACTGAACTAACTAAGGAGCTACGAACGAAAAAACCCAGAAAAAAACAAGATTTTTTAGTGTTTTGGCCGAGTGGGACTGGGATCTAGTCGCCTTAAAGCCCCCTCTTTATCATTATGTGTTTAGTTTGAAGCTAAAAACTGAAAAATGACATATTTTCAAAGAAATGGACTTCTTAAGCTATGCCAGTTTTCAAATTTTCTAAAATATCTGGGCAAGCGAGATGCGCAGTAGCAAGGGTCCGGAACTACCTTAAAACGTTTGAGCCCTATTATAGATGGGAGTTATTCTAATTTAAAAAGATCTGTACAGTTTGTCAAGGGGGTACCTGGAAAAGTCAGGAATTTGTCAATTTTTACCCACCTCCAATAAATAATAACCTGTAACTAAGACCAAAAAATGTTTTCAGAAATAACTAAATGTGATTTCAGATGATGCCTACCATTTCGTAGCCATTTGTTTGTTTTGCAAATCACGCCAATGTCTTGACTATGAGAGCATCGTGAAACTCCCCATCCTTTGTGCGAACACATGGAAATTGTGGGTTCATCTCCTCGACACCGCACATCTTCTAACAGAATCCTTCCTGTTCCTTGAGGGAAGATTGAACAGCATGGGACTAACATCTCGACGTCTGGGAATCCAAGTTGTCTGCAAACAACTCTTGCTGAAGAAAGAGGGAAATTCGAACCACACACTGTTCCCCACCGCCCATTGTGAAGGACTTCGATCCGTCCGGCTGAAGAAACATTACCTCCCGCCAGACGAACGGCTGGAATCAAAAAGATTAAATTTGGAATTCAAATGTAAGTTTCGCCGCTTTAACAACAGAGGATCGCCATATGACGTCATCTGAAATGTCAGGCAGATAGAGATTAAAATTGGAAAGGGGATGTTTCATGGCCGTGTGCAGACATACCAGTTTTTATCCCTCAATATTAACAATTATTCTACAAAATCGAGTCGTACCCCATGAGTTCATAGCCATGTACGACGAGATTGAGTGGAATAATTGTTTCATTATATCCACATCCACTGGATTATGAGGAATATAGAATTTTAATTATTTTCAAGTTTGAAAAATGAAAAACGTCGGCGAAACGCTCCGCCATTTTGTTTACTTCTCTACTAACGGGATGTGAGCTGATATCCTAGTAGTAGAGGAACCAATCAGAGCGCGCGATAGCTCATATCCAGTGGATGTGAATATAATAATGATAACTATAACAACAACGACAACGACGACGACGACGACGACGACGACGACGACGACCACAATAATGATAATGAGGCTTTTTTGATTGTTACTTATCTAAAATCTACTCAAATCTTACTGTGATTAAGGCCTGTTATGTTGATTGGCGTAGCTTGAGCGTTCGATGGAAATAAGGTACAAGTTTTATTAAGAACTGTGATGTCATCAAGAGCTACATTTCCTCTGTAGTCTGAGCCTGTCACACCTTCAAAAATAATCTGAAAAGACAATCAATCCATGTTTTTTCTAGATTTTTTCAGCTTTTAATGTCTCTTGCTATATGTTTGTGATCTGCTTACCTTAAAGGCCCTCAAATCTTTGATTGGCACCAAACCCTTATTCCAAGTTGATGACTGCTGTCCAATCAGCTGCCAGACTATCAACTTTGATATGCCGTTGTCAATGTAAACGTTGAGTTCTCCGATCGTTGCACCTCTCATGTGGTAGTAAAACTGTACGCATTTGGCCCCAAATATTTCAGGACTTACGAGTCGGGCTATTTCTCCCGGTACTCTTGGCCAGGACGTTTTGATGTAAATATAGTTACCTATACGATGAGACAATAAGATCTAAGGCCTGGTTCACACGGCATCGTAATCGTAGTCTTAATCATAACGAACAGGGCGCGTGAAACATAAGCAAACATAAGAATCATAATCATAGTTATATAAGCGGAAATCTTGGAAATCGCGGGAAGAGAAAAAATGGCGACGCCAGGTGAAAAACTTGCTGAAGCTGTAAGAAACTTTCCTTGCCTATATAAAAAACAGTTGCGTGGTTCCAAGGACAAAGGGAAAAAAGAAAAAGAGAAAAAGAAAAAAGGTAACAAGCTTGGAGCAGTGAATCTAAAAAATGGTAGGTATCATTTAGAAAGTCTTCTGTTTTGAGACCTCTTGACCCTGTTTTCAACTGCACGTTTCAAAATCACACACACACAAACACAGAACTAACTATATCATTTTGGAGAAGAGGCAAAAACACTCTGCTGAACAAAGACATTGCGTGTTTCCGGAACCGGAATAATGACTAGGATATTGATAATGACTAGGATATTGCGACGCCGTGTGAACCAGGCTTAAGTCTATAGTTTGAACGTACGAGTTCTTATAACTACAACAGCGCAAATTTTATCACCACATTAGCCATCCCTGTCATATAGAGGAAAGGAAAGAGGCAAGGGGTCCTCTCCGAAAAATTAACAGCCGGCTCCCTCCTTCCTCTCTCAACTACTCTTACCCATGCTACTGTGGGTTGCTGAAGAGAGGGGAGTCTGGACCGTAAATACCTGTGCCTGTGGTGTGATCATGCTGTGGTCCTGTATTATAACTAGGAGTGCTACCACTGTGCAGAGTCCAGTCAAAGTCATCATCGTTGTCATTGATATATCCACAAAGGCCTTCCGAATCAAACGAGCAGTTCCCAGAATGCACAGGAATACAGGTTTCATTAAGAATTTCAATGTCATCTAGAGCTATGTCTCCTTGGTAACCTGAACCAACTACTCCTTCGAATATAATCTGGAAAAGAAAATACATTACACAATGCCTCTATTAAGGCCCGTTTACACCAGCAACTTTTTAGCGCCACTACTGGAACGGCGATTTCAATGGCGAATTTATCGCAATCCCGAATCGCGCGTGTTTGCACTGAATTTCGAGCACCATCGCTATTTCGCGATCTGTTGCCATAAAATCGCCATAAAATCGCAGCTCAAGTCGCGCGACGAAATTGCTAATGTAAACGGGCCTTCAGGCGGACATTCTTTTCTTTTCCTTACGTCCCTCCCCTCCCCCTCTCCTAACCACCACTTATAGCCAAGCCACCATAAGGGACTGTGCAATAATTATCAGGAGGGGGGGGGCGCGAAAAATAAGCTTTGCAAGGAGAAATGTTACACAATACCCCCCTCTCAACAAAGGCAAATTAGCTCTGACCCCCCTCCAAATCTCCCAAAAATTATGACGCACC
>JAAAQI020134295.1:0-13048 GCA_011800005.2 Stichodactyla mertensii
CCTTGCCGCGCCTTGACCGTGTCCGCGCCGTGTTCGTGCCGCGACTTTTTCACAGTCATACGAAATCTGCTCTAAGACAGATTTAGCAATGATGACGCGACCTCAAGAGGAAGGCGCGCGCATGAAAAAGATCGTCCTCTTGAGATCGCGTCGTCTTTGCTAAATCTAGCTATAAGAGTAAGTGTGACGTCACTCGTGTGAAAAAAAACAACTTCCGGGTCACCTAAGCAGCGCTGTGAAGGTTTTCCTTAACTTTTTTTTATGGCAGGAATTGTTACACAAAACTCTTATGATTTCTGGTGGAGGATAAATTGCATATATAACATTTTATGGCCTTATTTTAGCGGATTTTCTGTGGAAATGGACCCGGAAATACGTCACTACTTAAAAGCTCCAGAGAAGGAACTCGTAGAAGAAACTCGGTGAGATCTCATGTGACATGGAACACTGTGCGCATCACTTGGATTGTTCAGTTCAACCTACGTCTTTCTATCACCAGTAGTAGTGTTCGCTGTGTTTTTTGGGTAAAAATATTTCATCTTTCTTTGTAGTCTTGTCGGTTTGCCACGGTAGCGGTTTCTTGCTTTTGTTGAGGACCACAAAAGGTCGTTTCTCGATCCCACATAATCCTTGTTTGATTTTAATAAACCCATGATCGCCCCATTTATTTGACCAGGAGTTCTTGACCAGCCAGTAAGGGATCCCGCCCTCTTTGCCGTAACCTATCAAAAGCACAGCGTGGTCTGTCTTGTTGCCTGAAATACCAAGCAATGCACTTGAGACATTTGTGGAGTTTTGTTCTATTCACAGGTTCACCCAAACCGTAGTCCCACTGATCAGTGCCTCACAGTTTTCCCAAGGGAATATGGCAGGTCCGACAAACAACATCATGATTCCCTTAATTTTTCTTAACTTTTCAGAGTTGCAATTCTAGGCCAATTCTTCTATTTTTTTTCTGTATCTCTTAAGCCGAATTGTTTTGATACTATCACTATGCGTAAATCACATGTTAACCCTGTGTCACCTAAAGATCACGTGATAATCTCTTTGAACAAGCAGAGTTACTCGCTGATGCCTTTGTCACGTGTACGTAGATCATGTGTTAATCCCTTTTGTCGTTACACAAAGAACTAATGCTGTGTTACTCTGAATAGAGCGGATTTCGTTTGAATGGGAAACGATACGGCGAATTCGTAACCTAGGTACGATGGGAAGCCATTTAAGTTTTACGGTACACCGTACCGAGTACGTGCTGTAAGTAAGTACCGTAAGGTCCCCACTCATATGAAAAACGCTCTATGAAACAAAAGAACTAGATTAATCCTTACTACAAGAAGCATCATCCAACACTCCTCTGCTGTAAAATTTCAGTGACTTGGGATTGGCATTTATAGAAATGGTTGCTGGACCGTGATACGCCAAAGCTTTCTTCAATGCAATTCTATTATAATGTTTTACTCGTCTGTAGCTGTGAATTCGTGCTCCTATGTTCAGATTTTTCATCTGACAGCTCCCCTCCTGAAAAATGAAAATCATCGGAGACATTTTTACGACCAGTTTGTAGACCCGCATTCGTCTGACTGTGGACATGCAGTACCGTGATCGCGATCGTGTCAATGCTTTTTCACCGCATGAGCAGTGATAACGCGCGCTATGATTGGGTCAACTGATGTCGTTGATTCCGTGCAGTGAAGGAGGTGCTGCGTGCCGTGGTTTTTCGTGCGTAAAGTACCGAATTGAATGTTACTTCCGTTCAGTTATTTTTGCTTAACAGTAGTAGTACAATTCTAAAGTAAAGCCCAGTTACATGGGGGCAGAGATTTAAAAAATGATTTCTACCGAAGGAGAAAATCCTGAGAATCCAGAGAAAAGCCTTCAAAGAATAGGACAATAAACAAATGTACTCATATGTGATACTCGGGTCCTAGTGATTAACCCATGACCACAGCGGTGAGAGACAGCACATTGGCAGCGCATTGGCTTGCTTCTCCGCTACCTTGGGAATTCTAAAACGCAGAGGTATCTAAAAAAAAAACACGTGGGGCCAAGATGGGGAGAGAAGCATAGTCGTTATCCCCTACATTCGTTTCCCCGTCATTGCTGTAACTGCTGTCCCTTGCTGTCCCTTGCTGTCCCCTGCTGTTCCCTGCTGTCCCCTGCTGTTCCCTGCTGTCCCCTGCTGTCCCCTGCTGTTCCTACCTGTCCTCTGTAAGGTCCATAGCTTTTCGTTGTAGCCAGACCAAACTTCTTCACCCAAGAGAAAGCTTTCCAGGTCCACCCACCAAGACACCCATTGTTTCCCTTCGCGGCGCCTGGGCTGAACCAGGTACAGTCCAGTAGTTGCTGTTCAGAGAGATTTTTAAGTTTCCCCGTCTACAGGATTTAAGAATAGAAAAAAATATCACAATTTTCTCGCTGTTAAATAGCATCCAACTACTGATTAACCAATCAAAATACAGGACGTTCCGCAACATCTAATCACGATGCACCAAAAATCAACGTTAATGGCGCTTTCTCATGCGGCGGCCATGTTGACTGAAACAATACGTTTTTTCCTCCGTGAACCTCGTATTCAAGCTCTTGAGAATGAGTTTGGATGGACAAAGTGTTTATTCTCATGCGCATAAATATTGCTGCTGAGTGAGAAAGATCGATCGTTAATGTTCAAAAAATGTTTCGCTTAAACAAAACCTTGACCAAAGTTTTGATTTAGTGTAACAACCTTGATATAGTTAGCGCCTTCGATTGCACCCACTGCAGCGAACGCCCAACACGAACCACACGTCCCTTGTCCTTTGGGAGGATTCACAGCTCCTGGAAAATTAGCACGAAAAATGAAAAATGAAAAACATTGGGGGAGGGGGAGAGGGGAGGGAGCGTGATGGAGTAAATGACTGAAATGGATCCGCTCTAATAAGAGCGTCATACAACCCCCGAACGACTTCTATTGTGAACCAACCCATGCATAAATTACCCAAACCCACACCATCCAATTAAAATGCTTCTACGAGATATAAAAGCCCTTTCAGTGTCACGGGAGTTGCAGCTTTCACCACTGCAGTCATTCTTACCGTATTTTCTCCAATCCAGTTCATCAGGAATCTTAAACTCCACTTCCTTGTCTTTTTTATATTTCTTGCGCCGTCTACCAGATATTCCACTTCTTCTGTAGCTGCTACCCCAGTCATGCCTATCAGATTGGTCCCTAGAGTAACCTCTGTTACTATAGTAACTGTCATCATTATCATCATCATCATTATGTCGATATCGTGCTGCATGATCATTATTTCTGTCTTCGTCGTGTTTGTCATCGTCTAATGATGCCTCGTCGTTATGCTTTTCTTCGTTATCGATTTCTTCTCTATGTTTGTTATCATCGATTGATGAATTATTATCATCGTTATGGCTACGCTTATCATCATCATCATAATGATGTCCTCTACCGTGTCTACCATCATCATCATCATTCAATGCGTGGTGTCTGTTGTCATCATCTTCGTCATTGTGGTCGTCATCATCATCATCACTGTCATCATCATTTTTGTTGGAATCACTCAAATCCCCTTTATAAGAATTAAACTCTTCGTCTGTAAGATCAGCGAAGTGATTTGTTCTCAAACGGTAATTTATATTTCTTCTGTTCATCGACCGAATGTATCTAGTAAATAACAACAAAAACAATATCTAAATTATTATTGCTCCTTTGCGGGCAGTCCTTGACAGGGCTATTTTTAAATTTGACAACTTACAAGTAGCCGTTTTCAAAATGAGCGAGTGGTTGGCTCGGCTGGCCCCACGTTTAAGGGGTTAATGGTGCTCGTCAAAAGTTGTGAAATTTGACTCCAAAATAAGTTCCAACGCTTTATTAGATTACTTCAAACTCGGTGCCAAGTACTTTGCTCGTTTTGATGTCTTTTGAAAGCATGTTTACCTAAAAAAAGCGGTCCTACCTAACATTGTGTCTGAATATATGTTTCCTTTTCTGG
Organism: Stichodactyla mertensii; assembly: GCA_011800005.2. NCBI lineage: Eukaryota > Metazoa > Cnidaria > Anthozoa > Actiniaria > Stichodactylidae > Stichodactyla > Stichodactyla mertensii. The sequence goes on from JAAAQI020134295.1 coordinate 3,987, forward strand.
TGTTCTTTAACGTCCTTGTAAAACTTTTTGTGCTTGTTTTTAAAATCATCAAAGTCTTGGTCGATAGGGTCAGTCACATGACCCAGGGAAGCGAACTCTCCCATTGGGTTGAGCGAAGCAGCAGCTCCATCCCCTAATCTTGTCAGCTTTGAGATGTCCCAGCACCATTTGTCGTGTTTCACTGTGAATGATGGATAACAAATTATCTTTCATGCGTTACGGAGATATGGAGAAAATCCACTTGGGTAAATGTTTTCCAACTTCATAACACTTGTTATCCATTGGGAAATAAGATTGTCATTAAACAAAGAAGTCATACCCAAGGGAAAGACATGTGGTCTGAAACGGGAAATCATCATTACAACCAAGGGAAGGATAGAAGAAAGAACGAGCACGAGAGGCCCGGCTTTTTGTTTTTAAACTAATATTAAAATAGACCAACTTACGATGAGGAATCTGAAACTTTCTCCTGTCGTATTTCCAATCCTCAAATGTATGATAATCAATGACATAAGAGTCATAATACGACACCAATAGCGTATCGTATCCGTTCATCTCCAAGCGAACAGGGCGGGGTGGGTCAGTCTTAGAAACGTAAAATGCATAGCTGTTCTTTTTCTCTAGTACGTTGGTGCTGTAGATCCATTTTGTGCAGAGTTTTCCGTTGATACGCGCGTCACCAGCGTACTGTGTTGCGTAAAAAGACAAAAATAGAATCATGGATTTAATTTCAAAACGTGGCTATACAATATAAACGCACTTTTTGATTGGTCGAACAGGCGTGCATCCGGGATAACTCAGTGGATTGCACCCTGACACTACCAACAAGTGCGCAATGTGTATTTTGATCGGTGTGTACGAGAATCTTGTTAAAATCTTCTTTTCAAGGTTGCGCACTCAACCAAATTAAACTAGGAACTAAGGCCCGTTTCAAACGTCGAATCTCACATGTCTCAATTCAATGCAAATGAATTTAAACAATTGGTTTTGCTCATTTGCATTAGATTCGGCACATGTGGATTCGACGTTTGAAACGGGCCTAAATGTTTGTTTGTTTGTTTGTTTGTTTGTTTGTTCGTTCGTTCGTTCGCTCGTGCGTTCGCTTTCGTTCGTTCGAACTTCGATTGTTCGTTCGTTCGTTCGTTCGTTCGTCCCTTATTTAAGAACACGTCAAGAATAACAATACCTTAAAATTAGAAAGTTTAGATGCGAAGGGCCACGATGAATTGTGTGGTAGAATCGTCTGAGCAGTGATCTTTCGCTTTTTGACTCCATAACGTTTCCAACATCCAAGGAAATGTCTTTTCCTTTTGTATGAATATTTTGGAACCAGTTTGAAGAACATTCCATGTTTGCCGAGATCCCCACGTTGGAATGTCTTTACATCCCCTTTAATCAAACATTTTAACAACCATTATGAAGTTTATTAAGGCTCGGACACAGGAAGCCACGTTGCCTGCAACGTTGCTTGAAACGGGGAAATCGCGACGTGTGTCAACCCGCGCAACTGTTGTAGAAACGAGTAGAAACGAGTTTTACTTTAGTAATTGCAGTTGCCGAGGTGAGGTGAGGTGTTAGACTGCAACGCAATCTCAGCAACTTGCAACGATTTTTTCGCCGAGGTAGGCTGGGAAAAATCTGACATGTTGGATGATCACGAAATGCGCATACGCTCTAGAAAATTGAGCGTTGAAATCGCAAGAGAATTGCTAGAGGAATGATACACTGTGCAACGACGTTGCATGTTTGCTGCACGCAATTCGTTGCGAAAACTGAGTAGAACTCAGTTCTACTTCGAGCAACGCTGCGCACAACCAAAAAATTGCGAGACAATTCCTGTTACACCTTGCAATTCTCCTGCAACTTGTCTCGTAGGGCGATGCAAGACAAGTTGCTGAGAAAATTGTACATTGTAACAGGGCCTTAACGCCGCCATGAAAAAAAAAAGTAAAATTTTCAAATTTTTAGACAATTCAAAGTCTTACTTGCAGATTTAACTGAATCCTCTGACTTTTCAAATTATTTTGATATGCAAGTCAAAATATGATGATTTCACTACACTCTACGTTCATGAAAACAAACAAATGTCCAAAATAGCAAAGAAAATTTATAATATTTACAACTTTTTAAAGCACATTTTCTTGAGGAATTGGATATTGAGGTGGTGTTTTTTTGCCGTTCTTAGTTAATGTCGACCTTCTTGTTCGAAAGCTAGAACTTCAATCTTATAATCTGGCTCACTTTCCTAAATAATACGGTCAAAGATACAAGCAGCGGGTTCGTCAGAATTTATAGTTAATAACATATGATAGAAAGATTTAATTTGCTTAAATACAAACAAGAATTAACTTCCCATAAACTTACAATAAACTTACCATGATAATAGTCTATTCTACTCTTCATCTTCGGTCGACTGTACCATGTTTCAAACGGCTCGTTTATGTTGCTGGTGACTAGCCGAAGGACACCAGTTGCATGGTATTCCTCAGGGAAATGTAAACTCGCTAAACTATCACCATTTTTTACTTCTCTTTTATAAACTAGCTCTGATATGTAGCTTCTAAAATCGTCTCGCTTAAGATAAAGATAAGTTCCAACTGCCGAAACTGTAAGTAGAAAGCCTGTCACTAGGAACTTCCAGTAAGGTATCATTACTTTGAAGGTTGGACTTGTGTGGAGGACACAAGCGATTAATCCACACAACAGGTTCTTTTTTTCTGGCCTTGATTTTGATGTTTTGCTGGGTGACTAGGCAGACGAACTCCCGTTTGCTACCACACGCGCAGACGCTCAGACGCTCAGAACCGGGCAAAAGGCGAATTTAAACCGAGAGAAATAATTCTTAGAATTCTAAATTCATGTCATGACTATTTAGGGGTATCTTTGAGGGAAGTTACGGTGAAGATTTTGCTGTCATTCTGGTTGATATTTATGTATGACTCGAGAACTTTATTACGTCAGATGTAAAGAACGGTTGACTGACAGTGTGTTTGTACTATCAACACCCTCCTTATAAGGAAAGGGACCAGTGGACTGGGTCAACAAACTAAAGCACCGTTAAAAAGGTCGGCCATAAACACGAGAAGGGGAAGAGAACTAAAATAATTCTAAACTATTCGTAAATATTCTTGCATGCAAAAATCGTTTCTTGAGGATAAACAAAATGCAAAAATTTATAAATCGGTGGTTTTTATGGTAACATTTTTCAGTTTGGAAAAAATATACTACACTAATCTATGTTTTGACCAAAATAGTTTTGTTCCTTTCTCTTTATCTCTTAATTTTTGACTTTATCTGTTTTATAGATATTTTTTAATTGAAAATAGGGAATAAGAACATTCATAAATCCTCATTTTATGAAAATTATCTGTAAAACAATCGAGTAAAAGCACTGGCTACATGTTTCACCTTTTTTTTTTTTTTTAGATCAAACAAGGTGAGAACATTTTCCAAACAATATGCAGAGTAAAAATAGTGCAGCGCTAGATTTTAAATACATATTATCAAAAATCTGTTCCACTGGTTTAGAACATTTTACCGCCAAAACTGGTACCGACCATAAATGTCACGGCGTAGTAAAAGGAATACAATAAAAATCTTTGGTTAATTTTCGATCCAAATCCCCTTATATTATGAACGACATTTGGAAGGTATGAGTAACCAGTTGCACGTCTTGTGTATGCGGGGAGGGGAGGGGTATCCCACTATTGTACGCGTGAATATATATCTATATATCTTTACAGGTACCTGTACTTTCAGTTAGAGACGGACTCAAGTATATTAACAAAATCTTGCTCGGTTCATTCCCGTTGTCAAATAAAGTACATTTGAACCTTTTTCTCGGACGTGAGGAGAAAAACCTCCGAAAGCATACTCGTCGTTTCCTCGTTCTTTCGGAACTCATCAGTTCCAACTTCGTTACGAGGTCAAAAAGCTCTTAAAAATTTAAATAAAAAGGATGTTATGGTCAGCGGAGTATCATCGAAAATCAAGATGGGGAACAAAACATTTTAAGAACGAATCGATCTGATCTAGATTAAAACCGCGGAGGCACTGGGATCTATAATGAGATTACAGCAACAAGCGACTTTAATAGATCAGTAAAGACAACTTTTCTTACAAAAATTAATTTTATTTCTGACCAAAAAAGAAAAGGAAAAAAAAGTCAAAAACAAGTATAAAAATCTGATACACAATCTACTTATTTACAAGTTATATGAATATTTTCCAACTAATTTGAAAGGGTACATTCAGTGCAAACACTTCCCTGCGACTTTGCTTGCAACGGGAAAATCGCACCGTGTGTCCAACCGTGCAAACTGTTGCGCGTGATGTCGCAAAAGTAGAAACAAGTTCTACTTCGTCAGTGACGTTGCGCGCAACAGTTGCACGGGTGGACACGGTGCGATTTTCCCGTTGCAAGCAACGTTGCAGACAACGCCACATCATGTGTACGAGTTGATGCAACTCCTTTAATGTAAAATTTTATAAATATCAATAAATATACAAATGGATAATAGCATGCTTGCATACCTTGCACAATGTTCTTTATCAAGAATTCTGCACAGATAACCCATTACAAATGAACTGATTATATGTATATATACTAGAAGTTTTGAAGGGTAAGTTTTGGTTTATTCGGTTCTATCTTCCAATATGGCGTCCATGTCGTCTTTTGTTATTCTCACGTACTCTTTGTAATACACTTGCACTCCTACAATATTCAAGTAACTTGTTCTTCTCTGAGTCCTAAAAGATAAGTTACTCCTCTCGTGGCTCTGCATCTATCACCACAGCCTTCTGTGCCACACCGCAATTGTCATCTTTCATGGCAATTTTGATATAACCCTTGTCACCCCAGACCTCTGACCACGAGTTTTTGACGAGCCAATAAGGAACGCCGTTCTCCACGCCATATCCTACTGCTAGAGCTGCGTGATCTAGCGCATGTGCTGTAAGAAAGAAAAAGTTAGAATTGTTGGAGCATCAATTTAATTCATATGTCTTGAAACATTTGTCTTGCTAGTAATAGACCGATTTCACTACATCCCGAACTGAAGGGCAAAACAATAAAACGATTTTTATGATTTTAATGATTTTTAAAACAACATTGTGCAAGAACAACGATTTCAAGTGACGTATACTCGGGTCCAATTACCTATTAATTTCGACTCAAAAAATCACAAATCTCACAAAATGTATCCCCCACCTGCAGTAAACAAAACTCTGTTCAACAATTCCTATCATGAAGAAAAACTAAGAAAAGACTTTCACAGAAATGCTTTGCATTTTGGACCCGGAATTCAATTTTTCCCGCAGTTTGACGCCATTTTGGAGAAAACGATTCACCAATGCACAGGTATCCCAGTCTGTCTACTTACTACATTGCGTATCATAATAAATCCCTGATCCATAGAACTTGAAGGATTTGGGTTGGGTGTTGATGAGAATGGTGACAGGTCCATAGAAAGCTACGGCCATTCTTAGCTCAGTGATATTGCCCTTGGCGATGTTCATGTACGTAGCAATCTTAGCACCGATCGTCGTGTTCTTAAAGTGGCAGTAGCCTTCCTGTAGATCAAAGAAACTCAAATGAAAAAGAGATTTATGACACGGAATTAATAATAAAATATTCATATGGTTTGATGGTTGGATTAACCGGCGAATCTAGGACATACATTGAAAATTTAAGCTCTTTAGAAAGATGATGATTCTTAAGCAAGGAAAAGGGGAGACTTATTCACATGGTTTCCTGTTCTCGACTTTGAGGGGCATTTTGCATAAATACAATAGCTTGTTATCCTTCACTGCACATGAAAACTATTGTGTTCCTGATGCAAAGTGCCCCTCAGATTTGATGCAAATGGGCCAAAACAAAATGCCTTATGAGTCGTAAGAAAGATGTGTATACAATAATCCATACAGTATGGGAAAGGGTTATACTGTAAGAAGGGCTATAACTTTGAGCATTACTTGAACCACTACCACAGTGGTTAGGGGTTGACATCGCGCACCACCGATGCCTCCCTTTTCTGCTCCATAAGAAAAGCGCGCCAGAAAAACTGGCTTATTAAAGGTATCTCAGCCTGTCACAGGCTTATCAATATTGTTTCTTTTCACAGGCGCAGTGCGGAAATGGTACGGTAACGGTACAGACTTAAGGACTTACAATTACTATTAGTGCATTGATCGATCATCCAATCAGTATTGAATACCTGTGCTAAGTATTTGCCGTAGCTCTCTTCAGTAGACAGCCCGCCATGTTTTAATATCCACTGCATGGCCCGATAGGGGTAGCCACCTTTACACCCTCTGTTACCAAATCCCCACGTGCAATCCACGATCTGCTGCTCTGAGAGGTTCATTGGGGTACCAGTCTTAAAGAAATGAAAACCAGTTGCCAAATTTATGAATGATTATAGATATCTGATTGAAGTTATTACTCACCTTGATAAAATAAGCGCCTTCCAAGGCACCAGCAACAGCAAACGCGTAACAAGAACCACAAATGCCTTGACTTTTGACGTGATTTACTGCACCTACACGAGAGAGAGAGAGAAAAAAAGACGAGTTTAACTAACTAGAAATAGGATAATGATGATGATGGTGGTCGTCGTGGTTTTAATGATAGATGATAATGATGATGATGGTGAGGATGATGAGGATGAGCATGATGAGGATGGTGGTGAGGTAGTGGTAATAATGTCTGGATAACTATCTCATAACACCCCATACCAGCCTTTCTCCAGTCTACGTGTTCTGGTAGAGCCACGCCCCTATCTTTGTTCGCCAACACGAATGGCTTTCCTCCATTCCGACTTTTGGTACTCGTGTCATGCAGCAGACCTTTTCTCTTTTCGATTTCCTTGGCCGTCAAATCTGTCATGTGATTGGGCTTCAACTTGTACGTCAAGTGCTGTCGATTTCGAGATTTGATAAACCTACGGCAAAACAAAGACAAGGTTAGACACATTAGACAAATGCAGCTAGCTACAGACGTACGTTGTGTGGCTTCCTGCCCTCTTAGCAAGAGATCAGTTATTTTTTATGGCCTGGGTTTGGGGGAGAGTGAGTTCGGAGGATTTAGGGAGATGACAAGATTTTGCATAACAAGCGTGAGGGGAGATCCACAAAACAACAACAGGCAGTAAGGAGAGATCACATGGATTCGTCATTAAATTTTTTCGAAAATGAGGGGGAAACACGTAAGCTCCATAGTGCCTCAGGGGGGATCAGATAATTGTTGTGGTGTCACATTTCGGTCTTTCGACCCCCCCCGCTTGCAATTTCGGCACAAAAACTGTAAGAAAAATACGATTTTTAAAGTTAGCATTACCTCATGTTATGCCTATATATATCTTTTCTTCTTTCATGCTCGTGTTTTGATCGGTACGTTTTCTTGTAATCCATTTTGAACGCAGAAAACAAATGGTTTAGAATATCCTCGTAGTGCTCGAGAGTAGCCTGGTAACTACTCTTCTCATCCGGGATCTTCTTACGTGTCACTCGGTCCGAGGAGCCTGGGTTCTTAGGATTTTGCTTGGTGCTTTGAGAGTGTGTTGGTTTGGTTTTAACATCACTGGCGTCTTTACTACTTGTCAACGGCATTTTTTCTAATTGTTCTAACAGAAACTCTAGAGAGTCTGTGGACTCTAGTTTACTGTTTTGTGTCGGTTGTGAAAGAGTTGGTGACGTCATAGGGGCGTCCTTCTTTGCCTCGCTATGAGGCATGAACTCTAACATGGGGTTGATTTCACCAACGGCTCCAACGAAGTTATCAGAAGAGAAATCAAAACAATTTATATCTGAAACATTAATATAAAATAAACAAACAAATAGATAAAAATATAAATAAAAAACAATCGAAGAGGACGACATTTAGATCTAGAAAACATTGCTACTGAGGCCTTTTAGGAAAATAATCTGAAATTGGGCTCCTGATCTGGGAATTTGCTGGCTCACAGACCCAGTATGGGAGATGGACACTGTACTCCTAGTATAATGGGCTCCTGATCTGAATATATTAGCTTACAGACCCAGTATGAAATATTAGTAATAGGCCCCAGTTGACTTTACGAACTCTCTAACCTTACCTGTAGGTATTTCGAACACAGAATAATTAAATTTCCATGGTTTGAAGGTATGATATTCCAGTATGTAGTGATCATAGTACGAGGAAAGTAGCGTGTCATACCCCATCATCTCGTAACGTACAGGCGTGTACGGCCGTGATCGTGACGTGTACAACGTGTACGTGTTGACTTTGTTGTAAATTCTAAAACTGTGTTTCCATTCGATGCAAGGCGTTCCTCGGAAATGAACATCACCTACAAACTGAAAACATGAATAAAAAACTTAGCCACCTTCTGAGTGGATAAATATTAAGATAAAACAAACACTGATGCATTGCGTCAACAGGACGTTTGCATGATTGCATCATTTGACTACCCCTGCCACAATGCTTTGAGTGGCTTCTATTGTCAGGAAATTTTATCAATTCTCTTTTTATTTCCAAGAGAGTTGAAAAACTCTGAATAAGAAAGCATTTTGATAAATCATAAAAACGTCCTATTCTGAATACTTCTAGATAAAAAATAGGAATGAATATTTGTAAACACTGAGAAAGGTTTATTGTCTCATTTGCTTCTCAACCGCTGGCATCCACAATATCTGCCATACCGATTAATTAATTAAATTAATTACTTAATTGTTTATACAGACCTTAAAAAATCGAAACGACGGTACGATGCTTTGTGGCTTGATTGGGTATTTACTGGATCCTCTACGATGGAGACAACCTTGAAATGTTTTCCCTGTTCGTTCAGAGAATTCTGGGACAATCTTGCAGGCAAAGCCATACTTGCCCAGATCACTGCGCTGATAAGTACGATCCATTCCTATAAAAGTGGGATATAGGAATGTATGAATGAATGAATGAGTGAATGATGGATAAATAGATAGATGGATAGATGGAGGGAGGGATGGTAAATGGATGGATGGATGGATGGATGGATGGATGGATGGATGGATGGATGGATGGATGGATGGATGGATGGATGGAT
>JAAAQI020134306.1:0-13044 GCA_011800005.2 Stichodactyla mertensii
ATCAAGAAAAAACCGCTAAAACGGCCTCAAATGGCACTGAAACTCCGACAGAAGACTAAAGAAGGTATGAATTGTGATTGAAGCAACTTTTGAAGCAAACTGTTGAGATTGTTTTTTTTTTTTTTTAAAATCTGTATCATGACTGCCATACATTCTCTTATAAAACATACACAGAAACATAGCTTGGACTGCCTGTGCACACTCCTGCCGGCTTGAGGCTTCAATAGTTTCTTCTCCGCCTTCACACTTCAGTTTCGTAATACTGAGTTAAATGCCCCGTAATATGCTATACGATTTGACCTGAAAAACATAGCCTCATCTAGCTTTGATTTGATCTGGTCTTCAGCCAGAAAGCGTGTAAGGGATTTCTGGCCAGAGTATCTTACGTGTCTTAATTTACTCAACTTAGAGAATGGAATATAAAAGAAAGAAAAATGTATCAGAGGTGTAACATATGGCAATAAGATGAGATAGAAAAGATGGAATGGAATGGGATTGGTAGAGTGGAAAGGATACGGATGAATGTAGTTTTATAGCATATGAAAGTGGGGAGGTCATGTTTGTGTTTGAGTTGATGAAATATAGTATTGTTAACGTTATTTTCCACTGGGTTTTTGTAGGTATGCTGCTACAGTCGCTTCCAATATCTTCGTATTTATCATTACTTGGATAATGCTAGACTCGGGGAAAGAAGACCTGAATCCAAACCAGTTGTCAAAGTCTGACGCTAAGGCTTTCATGGTAAGCAAACAACACCACAGAACTGAGCATGCTACAACATTCACGACTGGAAAAGTAGCCTGAATTATTTCAAAAGAGCATTTTCCATATCAATGGGAAACTTGTAGGGAACTGAATTACAGCACGTATACAGTAAAGAATGTCAAAATATTGAACTGGCTTCCCACTTTGCGTGTCGTGATGTTTCTACGGTAGCTACAGTAGGGCTACCTTGGCTTAAGTTTTGGAGCTCCTGGCGGCAAGATTCGCGCCAAAACGCGCGCCCTCCCCTGCATGTTCCAAGTCTTTCAAAGTTTGTTTTTTCTCTACAAAGTCATTTAATCAGTATTTCTTATATGACATTTTTAATGCAGTATGTCGTGTTCATAGTCGTGGGTGTCGGTCTTTTCTTTGTGATACTTTTTCACGTCGGCGTCAAAGAACGACCACGCGACTCATCGTACGAACTGGCAACCAAATCGAGCAGACGATCTGCTTCTAACTGGGTAATGTGGTTCAAGGTGCCGATGTTTTATCAGGTATGGGTTAATTATCGTTATGGACCGCTGATTTAGTGACCTTTAGTTATATCAAACCGCTTATGAGTTTGCATACCCTATATATTCGCCTAATTAACTGCAATTTGAAATAACTGGGGGGAAAAATACCATTGCTCGAATCTGTATCCAAATTATCTTACCCTTAATCTAAACATTTTCGGTGAAGGAAAAAATAATACTCAAGGGAATGACTGATCAGCTTACCAATCGTTAACAGGGTGACAGAATGGAAACTGCGAAGGACACTGAGGGAATGGCACGTGGTATGGAATGAGAACACATTCTTTCCATACTGTTGGGATGCTGTATTAAGTCTGAGCAAAGTAGTCGTATATTTGTGAACTATTTCGCTTATCCTGGTAATCTTCATAGATAGTGATCACGCACGTACATTGACTCTCCTATCTTTTCCTGTCATTTACTATCCTAGCTGTTTTGTCTCATATTTTCCCAAACCTGTTCTAGACAGCTATCATGTATATGTGCGTACGTCTGATTGTCAACATCACTCAAGTATACATACCGATGTACACACTAGAGACACTTCATCTTACTAAGGTAAAACTGGCACAAAACTATTCAACCATTGAAATGTTCAGTTAAGAACTGCTGTATCATGACCGTATACTGACCTTATGACTGAAATGCTTCATTTTTTTTTTTTTGCCTCTAGGATAAAATCGCTATCATGCCGCTAATAGTCTACGTTAGTGGATTTGCGTCCACGTTTTTGTCCAAACCGCTAAACAAATACATTGGTCGACAGGTAAACAACAACGTATACAAAGCCAAGGGCTGTCGTTTCAAATATTATTGTATCAAGGGCAATGGTCATTTTTATTGACTTATGGCACCAGGATCTGGGTTTTTTCCTCGCGGAGCTGTGTAAGATATCTTGAGATTGAAACTTTTCTCTTTTAGTAAGTACATTAAGTTTTTGACCTTCTATGTTTAGGGAGTATTCCTTTGTGGGTTAATCACAATATTTGCTGTTTGGTGAGTTTCTTACAGATTGATTTGAGTTTCTTACAGATTGATTTGAGTTATTACACGTAAATAAGATCGAGCACTGAACTTTTCTAAACGCTATTATATCATGTTTTATAGCATCTGGATGTGGTTTCTACCCCCTCGTAACGCACAGATTTATGGCGCTAGTGTTTTGATTGGTGTTGGAGGATCAACGCTTCTTGTTACTGCTCTAACTATGCTGGCCGATCTTATAGGAGAAAATGTGGTATGTTTATATATCTATACGTATATACTTAACTAGTTTATAGCGCGCAAGAGCTGATTCGATCAAGTCATTCTGGTTGCCACTGAGGCAAAGATTACTTCAAAAATGCTGCGCATATATTTGCGCAGTGTGCGCTCGGAGTTTAAGACTTAAAACCTGCTCGTCTCACGCTTAAAAAAGACAGTACCATAGAGGAAAGTAGCGACCGCTGCGAATGATGGAAAACGTTGCGCGCAAAGTTGAACTTGTCAAACCATTTTAGTGGGCTTACGACCTGCGCAGTTGATATTTAAACAACAAATCATGCTAGATGAAAAGTGAAGGGCCCTAGTAGAAGATATAGTGCAAATTTGCGCTGTGTGTATGTGAACTAATGCACATATATTAGAGAGAAGTTAAAACACATGTGCGCCTGCCACAGTTATATACTCATCATCAAATTATGCACGCAAATTCACGCTCTGCGTACAGATGCATATAAGGAGTTTATAATAGTGCGCAGCTGAATGGCTAGATAAACACACTCAACAAAATTATCACCATTTTTTTGTAAGGAAACAAGTGCTTTTGTATATGGAGCTATGAGTTTTATGGATAAAATGTCGAATGGGATCGTAGTCCAGATTATACAGGCATTTTACCCCAAAAGGTAAGGAGTATATATCTTACTGTCAATTCATATTGAATGTCTATTTTTAGCATAAACTACACTGCTGTCCAATACGTTTGGTCTGATGTTAAGCCTGTGTTTTTGGAATGAATGGACAGATAAATGGGTGGGTGGATGGATGGGTTGGTGGGTGGAAGGATGGGTGGGTGGGTGGATGGATGGATGTGATATGATGGATGGATGGAAGGGGTGAATTGATGAGTGAATAAGTAGTTAAATGAATGAAGGTGAAGGGAGTAAAACAAAGAATTAATGAAAAAATGACACCACATTTTTCAAGAGTGATAAATAAAGCATAACGTTTTTAACCTATTATTCATGATCCCAGACAACCTTTCCTGTACTTCAGTGTACAGTAAACTAATATTTGTCTAATTTGTTTGCCATAACACAGGCCCCATGCTGGTGGTGATTACTATAGACAGATCATGGTGTTCGTAGCTGGTGTGTCTGCATCATTAGCACTTATTACTCTCTTTACAACAAGATTGACAAAACCTTCTGATCACAACATACAGGGTATGTTCTGCTATGTTAAGTAATATATAAAATATGAGCTGGAGACCTTTATGGGCATTTAAAATAGCGAGTCACAGGCGAGCCATTTTATGCCCATAAACGTCGATCGCAAATACTTCATCACTTATTAAATGTCTAGGACTATATTTTCATGTTGTACTGATTTTTAAAATGAATTAAGTAATTTTGGCTGAGAAAATCCAAGTTAAAGTGGAATGCAAATGAGGACGATTCTTTATCCGATTTAAAGACTCTGACACGGTTATGATTTTCTATTGTTTTTTGCTCATTAATTATTCATGAATTTTATTATAAATAATAAATGAACTGCAATAAAATCCATACTAAAATTCTTTTCATAGGCTCAAGACAGAGAAGTATTAGCAGAGATGAGGAGAGACAGTGTCTACTCCCATCTTCAGCCACCCACTCCATGGATAGAAATCTAGACTACTCGTGGTCCTTAATATATCTGAAGGGTCCTTTGATGCCGTATGAGCCAATCATTACTCGTTCACATCCTGGGAACATTGATGATTCAATACAATTGACTGGTGGATCAAGTCAAGAGGGACAGCATCAAAACTACTCAGTCAATGATAGCACACCAGTAGCATGATTGGAAAATATTAACAAACCATCTGAAGGGTCCTTTCACACCGTATGAGCCAATCATTACTCGTTCACATCCTGAGAGCATTAATGATTCAACACAATTGACTGGTGGATCACGTCAAGAAGGACAACATCAAAACCATCAAAACCATCTGAAGGGTCCTTTTACACCGTATAAGCCAATCATTACTCATTCACATCCTGAGAACATTAATGATTCAACACAATTGACTGGTGGATCACATCAAGAGGGACAGCATCAAAACTATTCAGTCAATTGATAGCACACCAGTAGCGTAGTTGGAAAATATTAACAAACCATAGGAGATACAAATGTTTTTTTGCTGCTTAAGTTGAGTAAGTGGAATAAATTTAAGAGAGGTGTAGACAGATTGTGGGAGTCATAAAGTCTATCCAAACAGGCTAAGCTAAACTAGCATTCATTATTTATGTCAGGGGGAGGGGGGAAGAAGGCCCCGTTATGCATAATTATAAAAATTATATGTAACCCCTCTCAATCATTCTTGAGTTTTGATGCCCCCATCATTCTTGCCAACTTCCTCCCCCAAGGTTAAAGAGGGCACATTTTGTATGACAATGAAAAGCTTGCCACCCGAACACTGTTGTGACACAGTCAAGGCATGACAAGGCTTGTCAAAATTCTAGAAAGCATCGTGGTCGCAGCAAGGCATGCTTAAGGCACTGATTGTGCCGTGAGCTTTTTACAGTTATACGAAAACTGCTCTAATAGCAGTCCCTAATTAAACAAATTCAGGAGTTGGATTTCCAACTAATTTATATTTTGGAATATGAGTTTTTCTTTACAATTTTGCTCCTTTAATACAACAGATTTTCCATCCCATTTTCACTTCAGTTTAAGCACAGAAGTTCACACAAAAGATCTCTTAAAATAAATATGTTCTTGGCCAATAAAAATCATTTTGTATAAAGTTGAAATAAAATACTAGGTTTCATTATGTACCTTAAGTGAAGGGTGTTTCAAATAAACTTGGTACTCAGCTGCTGTTTCTTTATCATCTTCCATAAAGAAATCTTTGAGCTCTAATCCTTCTGGTAACTCTATGTCTTCAATTCGAGTGAACCCTGAAGTCACAATGTTGACACATGCACAACTTTTTTGATTTTTATCATTTATTATGCTTGACTGACCTGACCCAAACGTTTTCATTGGCTGATTGTCTGATATATGTAGGAATGCTTTTGTTTTTGTGCACAGTAACAGTGGGAAAAAAGGGAACAAAAACATAGAACAATGGCCTTCATCAACATCTCATTCTAGCAACTTTGGCATAGCTAACCATATTGCTGGACTTTATGTTTAGGACAGATATTTTGCTAGCCTTGTATCCATTTTTGTATTGTTCAAAATCATCTATTTCATTATGATACTTTTATACAAGTATTTAACTTACCATCATGCATACTGGAATGAAACACATGGGTGGGTATTTCCAGTTCCTGTAGTGAGGCAGACATTGATAGCAACAACTTTGCATCTGGCTTTTCTTTAGATTTCCTTCTATAAACTTGTTTTTTGGTGTTTACTAGATTAGGACTGACTGCAGGAGAATTCGTTGTCTGTTGAAGAGTGTTTTCGTCCTTTAAAGTGTATTCATTTTGAACAGGGATTGGTACTTTTGGTGCTTCCTCTAATACATCTGGACCACCTGTTTCTTTTTCATCTACTGGTGTGTTTTCCAGCTTCTTGTGATTTAAAGTTGTTGGACCCAAAACCTCATCCTCATCCAGACAAACATGGCTATCACTGTGATCTTGTAAATCAGCATTTCTAAAATCCCTGAGCCTAAAAAAAGTAGGACTTGAACTCTTGTCTTTAAAATCCCATTCCAAACTACTTTCTTCTTCAATTTCACTTTGCAGATTTTTGAATTTTTTGTGGCTTGATGGATACAATATCTCTTCACCATCATCCAGAGAAACAGAGCTTTCACTGTCTTGTGAACAAGTATTTTTCAAATTATTGTGCATGTGAAAGTTTGGACTTGATATCATGTTATCTTCAACAGCCCATTCCTCATTGACAACATTTTCTGTCAAAAGATATAATTGGTCAGAGATTGGTCAGTTTTGACACCATATATATATATATATATATCTGTGAAATAATTACTAACTGTATATTTGACTAACTAAGAATTCATTAGTGCATAAGCCACAAAAAGAAACACAAAGATCACTAGATGCATGTTACTTTTGTTCTCACATTTCTACAATCATTTGCAAAATTGTCATTACATAAGTACTTTACCATGCCTAATCACCAACTATTCCCTTCTAAATGTCCTTTTTACTCTCCGCCCCCTTCCCCTTCCTAATCAGTGTTGAATGACCTTCAGAACATGCTGGGATTTTGGGCTGGGCAGCTCAACATTGATGCAGGAAATGGGGGGGGGGGAACATTTGATTATAGTTACTTGGAAATTCCAAAAAGTATTGAATGTCTCAACTAATTTTGCAAACATTGTAGCTCCAGTGATATCATTTAGTTTGTACAAAACAGTGCAATTAGACAATATATCTTTAAAGTTTTGTTTCATGGATATATGGCAGGTACTCAACCTTCAGTAAAGCAAAATATCACACCATGTTCCAGTGTCAACTTAGTTATTTCCCATATTATATCCCTTTCTCTCTCTCATCCCTTCCATCCCTTCCATCCACTTTCTTTTATACATTGGAACTCGTTTTTAACCTGATTGAAGGTTGGTTAGTCAGTGGTGGATTTAGGGGGAGAGTGTTGAGGGAGTACACCCCCACCTAAGGACAGAAATAAATAAAATAAATAAATCAATGGGACTTAGCAGTGGCTCCTCTACAGAGTAGCTATTCATCCACTGTAATTCCAAATAGAATTTAGAAGTTGATTTTTGTGGAGGAAGGAAGAACTAGGGAGCATATGCTGGAAAAACCCTCGAAGCACAGGAGAGAACCAAAAAAAAAAACCCAACTCACATGACACCGAGCTCTGTGGGACTCAAACTCGGGTCGCCTTGGTGAGAGGCGAGCGCTCTCACTGCTACACCACCCATGCTTCCCGTAAGTACCCTTCTGTACTCCTTGATGTGCCCCTTTCACCCACAAATGCTACAGGGGCACCCTGCCCAGTTAGTTACCAAAAATATGAAGAGGATTAAAATGGACCTTTCAATAAGGAACTACAGGTAAGTGATAAATATCAAGGAACATCAATTACCTTTAAAATCCTCTGGATAAAGAATAAAATCCAGGATACTTTTGTTAGTTTCTAGCAACCACGCTG
This sequence comes from Stichodactyla mertensii, assembly GCA_011800005.2. Classification (NCBI taxonomy): domain Eukaryota; kingdom Metazoa; phylum Cnidaria; class Anthozoa; order Actiniaria; family Stichodactylidae; genus Stichodactyla; species Stichodactyla mertensii. The sequence continues at coordinate 7,623 of JAAAQI020134306.1, forward strand.
ATCTAAATGGCTGAATTCCTTTGTCCAAAAACAAGCTAGATTTGTAAAACCTAAAGAACAAAGCATTTTTACATTCAGTTGCAAGTCAAAGACTGAAAAGCATTACGAGCAAACTGGTAATTGTCCTCTGAGTTCCGGATGGGAAATATTTTTGGGCGAGTCAAAGGGCAAATCTAAAAATTCTAAGGCCCCCTTCTCGAGTCTATTTAATACCTTGACAATGATCTGGTTAGAGATCACATCTCTTTGAAGATTTTTAAAATCGTACCTTGAAATATCAGGTGCTGAAGGATCGTCAGCGAAAATGTAGTCTGCACTTTGAATATCTTTTTCTGTCTTGCCACCATTTTGCACTACATAGTACACAACAAGTTCGTCAAAATAACATTCAACTTCATTTATGAAGTAAAGAAAAAACCTACTTATGACCTAATACTTATGACATGAAATATTTTCTAAATCGAGGTTGTGGTTGAAAAACTTACCCCAAACTTGCTTGCACTCTTTGGAAACACTGGCAGAAAACCACGCCTTTTTACCTCGAAAATCATTCATCGTGTTAAGACAATGAACTCTAAATATCACTTGAAAAAGAACCCATTGTTAAACCGTTCATAATCAGTGTATTTTTTGTTGCTTTTTTAAGATACTTTAAAAAACCGTTCTTAAATTTTTCAATTCGAAGCTTAGCGTCCTGGCTTTAAAAAAGCGCGATACTGTATGTTACCATGGATACGAGATAAGTTTTTTTAGCTTTTTATTTTGTTTCTTTTTATTTTAAAACACGAAAAAAGAAAAAAAAGATTTGCGTTCCGTAGATTATGAGATCTAATACTTGATAACAATAACAATCACGATAATCCAAATTGAGTTTCGATTGATTTGATATTTTTAAAAAACTTGAAAAACCTCACGTTTGAAATTAAATTAATAAAAACAATCACTTATTAACTATTATAAAATGCTAATGTTTTTTACCTTATCCGCCCAGAAATCTGGTATTCGTGAACTTTTTCTGTTCTTTGAGTTTGGTTTTCACGATACTTTAGCCCGTTGCTATGGTTATATGTCAAGAGCGCCCTTAAATAATTCTAATGACACGTGATTGACAGGTCCAGCCCTCCAAATAAGGCCACACTCGTTGTGTCCGCCATTTTGGATATTGTCCTTTGCTGAATGACTCCTTTTAACATTTTACAACCCACGGAAATTACTCTTTTGAGAAAGTTTGACCCACTATCGACTCCTTAATTTCATTCTCGGATACAAAGTTCTTCATTGACAAGCGGTAAAGCCGTGTGTTTGACGTTATGGATGAAAAACCATTGAGAAAAGAGTGCTCTGGTTTGCCCAAAGGATGGTACAGAGAAATAGTTATCAGAAAAGGTGGTCTTTCTGCTGGACGATCGGACGTTTATTATTACAGGTAGAACGTCATTTGTACTTAACGTCTGTTCACTTGATACAAATGAGTTAGGATTTGGTGACGTAGTTGCGTTTAATAAAGTTTATCACCGACCACGTGATTTCAATGTATCGAATTTTATATTGATTTTCGTTTATCTTGCTTGTCTAAGTTAATCTGTTTGATACTTGGCGTTACGGCTAGATTTGGACTGATAGTTTTTTATTTATCTGATATATTAAAACAAAATGAAAATAACTTTTGATTTTATAGCTTGGAATTTAGGCTCACATGATAATGTCTTATACCTAGAGTATCCAGAGACAAAGCGACCCAAATGTTCCTAATGACATGTTTCAGAAGCAAAGAACATAGCCTTTCATTCATAATTGTTTCCACATGTTATATCTATTTAAAATGTTTTCATATTATTAACTTTTATCTTCAGTCCTGATGGCAAAAAATGCAGGTCCAAGCCACAGTTAGAAAAAGAACTTGGAGGTGTTGACCTCACAGACTTTGATTTCCGAAATGGTACATTTTGCAAGAGGAGTAACAGGCGACGAACCAATCCACAAAATTATAGCAGAGATTTGAATGGCACCTTTCAACCATCACCTGTTCGGCAGTCTACAAAGTCCTTTTCAAAACAGCCTGTTTCTTATTACCCATCGCTTGAAGAACCAAGCCCTCAGAAAAAGCGTAAAATTGAACAATCTTGTAAAAACACTAAGATTGTTAAAGATAAGCCAAAGCAGTTGTTTTGGGAAAAACGGTTACAAGGGATTACAGCTGTTGATGCATCAGATGGAAGGAAACTAGATAGTTTTAATCTTTCTAAAGGATTCAAAATTGTGGGACCAGGGATTGACGAGAAGGGCTTACTTCATGCTCTGATGGCTAAGTTACACTCTAATACAAGTATAAGAGGACAGCACACATCAGTGGTTGCTTTAGAAAAGCACCCAGAAATATGGATCAATGTAGACCAACCTCCTTGTACTCCATTTACAATTTCTGACAGCGAAGTCAAGTTACAAGAGGAAAGGGTAGCAAAATTACGCAGAAGGCTTGCTGAGGCTTTGTTAGATTATGACCAAATCAAGCTCAAGATTTTGTCCATGCAGAGACCATCAAGAAACCTGTTAGATAACATATAAACCTTGATATGTGAATAATTTCATACAAGTAGTATGGGAAAATGAATGGCAGTATGCTATTCCTTGTAAGTTTGTAGTCATCGAATATGGAACAAAAACTTGATGTCACTAGTGCTTTCACTTAACCACTGTGCAATTGAGGTGAAAAATGGTAATGTTGACAATTGCATAGTTTCAGCAATTAATAGTTTGACAAGTGATATGAGTGATATCATTGAAAATGACAAGATCTGACAAATTGTGAGTCCAAAAAGTGGTCATGTGATTAATGACAGCAGATTCTTTTCTGTGTATTTATGTAATAGTTTTTTTCTATTTTCTTTGTAACAGTGATGTAGAAATTTTCTTTATACATTATATTGCTGTTTGTCCTGTAAAATACTCACTTGTATAAGTACTGGTTTTGAATTTAAAGTGCTAGTACTATGAAATTTCAATTTCTCCAAATTGTACCATTTACACATGTGTTTAAGTACTAAGCAAAATAAGAAAACTGTTGTTTGCTGTTTCTTATTAGCTTTTTTGGTTTAAGAGATATTTAAGCTTCAGGTTTATGCTAATTAGAAGGTTGATGATGTCATAGCCTTAACTCATATTTTGCTTCAATATAGATATCAGTATATTTCTAAGAGTGTTTGATAAATGTCATTAAAACTTTACAGTGTGCTTGTATTCAGAACAAGTAATGTGAAAATGTACATACTGTGGTTGCTATGGCAACTAACTCGTGTTCAGGCCCAAAACATTTTTAGCTTTTTAGCTATTGTCTTATTGGTCTTCACCTTTCGCAGAAAATGTTTAGATACATTTTACTCTGACTGTAAAAGATAGTTTTACCTTGTCTCATTTGATAATATTGAATATGAAGGGAGAACTTTCAAAAAATCAAATTTATAGTAGGGGTGGCCTGGAACCAAGGCTGTTGCCATGGTAACTAATCTATATAGCTTATTTTGAAGAACAGCTAAAATACTATAATACTACTAAGTTTGGCTGATTTTGGTTAAAAAGGGGCCAAGATACAGCTTATCATAATCCTTTGCTTGTGGAGGATTAAGGCTATGACATCATCAAGATGGCTGCCATTTTTTATAACTCCAATATCTTTGTTATAAAAATTCATATTTGAAAATGAAAACCACCATCTTACTTCACTATCAAAGGTTAAAAAAGCAAAAACATTTATAGTAGTAGCACTTTAATATGATAGTTCTTTATTATGAAAAAAATGTCCAAAGCTATCTTAATCGATCTTTTCTTTCTAAACAGCATCCCTGTGGATTTTCAAGGGGTCTGCATAGCACCCCTTTGTTGGGATCCCTAGGGGTTTTGGGAGAGGGGGAGGGGAGGGTTTCTCATTTCTCAGATCTCCCTCTCCCAAAACCACCAGGAATCCCAACAGAGTTGCTGTGCAGTCCTTTCAAGCACCAATGGTATGACACAACCAACACACATTTATCCTCCCTTGCACAGGAAACCTCAATGCAACAAAAATTCCTTATTCTGTCAAAAATGAATTTCAATTTGTTTGCCTACCAATAAGGTAATTCACACATGGTTGGTAATCATCAGCACCAAATGATTCTTACCATATTGGAGGATGCTCATTCCCTTTGAAAACTGTCAAAAATTATGCGAATAGGCAGAGTCTTTTTGATGTGATCTGGAAAAACCTCTATCTGGACCAGCACCCACCCATACACACTTGATTTCAGCCAAGACCAATCCCACCAGCACCAGCTCCACCAATGAGAGCGTAGTTTTCCCCAAAGGAATATGGAGGGTCAGACAAACCAAACTACAAACTTCTCGATTTCAGGGATATTTAAACATTTATTAGCTATTTGTGTCAGTGTTTTCCCACATTACACAAAATAAAACTAAACCATATATGATTTTTAGTAATCAACATTTATTTCATAGCACAATCTCAATTTAAAGTTTTGGCTTGTCCGACATAGCAAAAGTATCTATGGATCACAGGATCAGTCTATTACATGCATCTAAGATTAGACATGAAAAGGCCAAACTGTAGTTCATGATAGAATGCTTATCTGAGTTAGGTTGGGCTGGCCAGGAAAATGTTTGGCGCTTGGTTGGTCTGTATGGTCATGACCTCAAGCCAAATATTTTTGTGTCTGGCAGTCAAGGAAAGAACAACAGAATAAGAGAATCAAACACACGGAATCATTATGGAAGAAATGGCAGTTTTATTTATTTAACAGTAATTTAATGTTGCTGTTTTCTCATTTGAGCCAGGACACCTTGGATTTCTTCACGCTTTCTCTTTCCACGGACATGAGTACCAAGCTAAATGCAAAAAATTAATAATAATCAGATAATATTATTACAGTTTTATTAGAGTGATTTTATTTAATCTGTGAAAGAAAGATGACTATTTAGTTTCTAGTAGTTGATAAAGAACAAAAGAAAACAATGGGTTTAGAGTTTACTACTCACTTTTATGTGTACTGCCTAACATCCAAAAGGGCTTACAATGGTTGCCAGGGTGTTAATTGCAGAAATTACCACCTAGCGAGTCTTAACCCCCTCCCCTAAAATGCCTGAAGCCACTCATGAAGGAAACATGTTCAGAAAAATCCATTACTGCTTGATAGTCTGCATAGAACTTACCCTCTTTTTACAGAATTTCAGTGCTCTCTTGTCCTTGCCAATTCTGAGTAACTCCATACATCTTTTCTCATAAGGAGCAAACCCAACAACCTCCCTCACTATGTCTCGCACAAACTTCACTCTCTTATTACTTGCCTGGAACAAAGAATAATAAATTTAAAGAAAACGACAACAGTTTTCAAAGACATGTTTCGGCATACTTATGCCATCTTCAGTTTAATGG
>JAAAQI020134317.1:0-13040 GCA_011800005.2 Stichodactyla mertensii
AACACATCTAACAAACTCTACTCACATGTGGCATCCGCAGGGCTCGAACCAGTGACCCGACCCGTTGGACCACAGTGTTGAGAGGCGAACGTTTTACCGCTACGCCACCCATGCCACCCATTCTTCAGCAATTTCATCTAGTAAAGCAACCTCCCTCCCTCGTGCTGGCCAGTTTTAGTCTTGAACAGTTTTTATTTTCATCTAAAAAACAAGAGCTTTTGGGATTGTTTAAAAATAATTCTCCCAAAGTTGCCTTATAAGCAACGAAAAATTAGTTTATGATGCCTTTATGACAACTAAGTAGGTTCCTTTTCAGGCAATAGGCTCTCAAAGATTGGTATTTCTATAAAAACAATCGTAAATAATGAATCAGGCCTAGGAAACCCATTACTAAAAATGGAAGACATCCCTTATACAAAATGTTTCTAAGCAATTTCAATCAGTTCTAAAGACCCTGTTACATGCGGTACTTTTAGAGCAGATTTCGTATGAGTGAGAAACGATACTGTAGCAGTATCGTAACGTAACCGCAGCTACGCGTTGTGATTGGATGAAATACGCCGAAAACAACGGGAAACCATTTCAATGTTACTGCACACGTACTGTCTACGTGCTGTAAGTCAGTAGTGTACGTCTTCTACTCACACGAAAACCGCCCTAGAGGGATTTACATATGAGCGGGAAACTTACAGTACTTACACAGTACAGTGTATCTAATACTGAAATGGCTTCCTATTGATTTTGGGTAACTCACCTAATCACAACTCTTAGTTACCGTTAAGGTAAAGTACGGTACTGCTACGGTACTGCTATGAATTCCCCGTGGCGTTTTCCACTCATACGACATTCGTTCTATCTGAGACTTATTTGTAACGGGGAGACAAGGTTCTTAAGGGGATTACACGGCGCAATTTCCTGTAATACCTTTTCGCGACACAAAATTCAGTTGCAGAGTAAAAATCGGTTCTACTTGTGCAAAGTAAAACATGGATCGCGAGAACGTTTCAGAACAAATTGCACCGTGCAACTCCTCCAGCTTTGTGAAAAGTTCGTCGCGAGAACGTTTCACCAAAAGTAGAACTGCTTTCTACTCGTGCAACCGACCAGCTGAGCGAACAGCTAGCTGCGCAAAGCAATGTTGGACAAAACCTCCGGCCCTCACTCTTTGTTTTTAAAATTATTTCTCGCGTGGTTTTTAGATAATTCACAGATAAAATTTCATTCTGTTTAATGGTTTTGGAATTTTCTGAGACTCATAATACATCGGATTAAATTTCCAATTGTTTTCAGGTTGAAAATCGTGCTTGAACATAGGGCCGGCCATGAAAAATCACAATGGATTGTGATTGGTTAGAAAATTTATTTCCGCTAAGCTGGGAAACTTGTGTAGCGAACAGTGTCAGGACGAACTGCTCCAACGCCGTTGCGCACAAATTTCACCGTGCAAAAGAATAAAAATTTACCGGATGACATCAAATAAAGAATCAAAGCTTTGAGGAACATGTGCGCCTGCTTCTTTCAAGGCCTAGAATGTAACAAAAAAGAAAGAAAAAATAAAAGAAAAAGAAAAAGGAAATTAGAAACAACATAATATTTAAACGAACGTAAATTAAATGAACGGGAGAGAACTAGTGGGAATTTCAAGATTCATCGGAAAGATGGGTATGAGAAAATGAATGCAGGTTGAAAATAAACATTTCAAAGAAAATATTTCCATTAAGTTAATACTTGCCTTATTCTTTGCTACAGCTGTCTCCTGGTCACTGTGAGCGCTAGCACCTGCATGCCCAAACTGAACCTAAATAATGGGGGGAAAAATCCAATGAAAATCCAATGCTATTACATTATGCACTACTCAAATCTTGAAACCTGCACCCCCCGGTACAGGGACAGGACGGGGGATTTAACATTCACCTAGAGTTAAATTCAGCAATTTACCCCGGTCCCTGGTAAAGAGTTGCTGTTAAAACTGTTGAAGTAGGAGTAGGCGTTAAATTCTCCGTATCCCGGTGCATTCACCGCGCTGTCCAACGGGCGTTAACTCCCCGGTCTCGCGTTAATTCCCCGCCCTGTTCCTCGAGTCGGGGGTTTAAATTGACCAGTGCATTACTAGACTGATTCTGTTGTGATAAACTTGAAAAGTATTGACAGCAATTCACTTTATTATTTTTAAACAATAAAATATTGCTTTTGTTTTTCCTTTTCCGTCATTACACAGGTAACTCATTCACCTCAAAGCAGTCCTACCTCAGAAGTGAACATATTTGCGCATGTTCCAATACACCAGCCCACCAAGGGCTTGCTGATTCGTCCACTTTTTAAGGCGTCACAGATTTCGTACTCGTCACGTCCACCAACCTTGAGAAATAATATGTAAATGAAATTGAATTGAATTCCTATTAAAGTTGGGGTTTTCGTAGAGGTTTTTAATCTGGATCCTGGCGCTAGCATTTTGCATTCTGACCCATGCATTTTTGGTGGGTACCAAATACTACAGCCCTTTTCAATTAAAGTGGAGTGTGTTCTAGGACTTGGAATTCTGAAGATGCATTTCTGTCCGCAATGCTGACTGTTTCATTCCATTGCTTTTGCTGTTACTACTGAAACTGCCGAATCAAAAGAAAGTAAGAAAGAAAGAGAGAAAAACAAAGAAACAAATAAAAAAACGAAGAAAGAGACAAAGAAACAAAGAAACAAAGAGGGAGGGAGGCAGGGAGGGAGCCCGTTAGGAAAGTAGGAGAGAAAGGGTGAAAAAAAGGAAAGAAAGAAAGAGAGAAACGTATGGAATCAAGAGAAAGAAAGAACAGAAAGAAACGAATGGAATCCCAACCTCTCCCAGAAGCACAATCATCTTCACTTCTGGGTTGTCCTGGTAACGCAGCACGTGGTCGATAAACGTGGTACCGGGATACCTGTGTAGCCAACAAAAAGATTGTCACAAGGGGATACTCAATCCAAGGTATTACCCCTCGTCACATCACATAATGCTTTGCAAATGGGGCGTTTGTGGGAATAAAAATGGTGATGTTTAAATCACGCTATAAAACACGCCTTATTAGTGGAAACAGAAGCAGAAAGATTGATCTGTTTGTTATTCGAAAAAGGCCTGGAGAAAGCTTCGTGATTGGTTGAGTTCTAAGATTTCGATTTCGATTCAAAAGCTAGTGAAATCTAGCCCTAAGAAGAAAGCCTTGACATGCAAAGCCGCTTTGGTAAATCCAGTTAGTATCATAACTGTAACTGAGGGGGAAATGGAACGACAGATTTGAAGCTAGCCGTACCACAATTTACCTTAACCGTAACTGCGCGTTGTAATTTGATAATTCATGTGTAAACAATGGGAAGCCCTTTTAGTGTCAACTGCGTACCGTATGTACGTGTAAGTCAGAATCGTACGTTACCGCCACTCATACGAAAACTGCTCTATCCACATCGCGACTATTTCAAACTTGATCTTGCGTGCTGTGATTGGCTCAACGGATGCCTACTTTTCTGCTCGTGCCAGGATACGCAGTCATGAAATTTGTTTTCATGGCTATGTGCGGAACATGAACTTTACTGACGTCATACCTGTCTCCACCAATAGCGATGCCTTCATACACCCCGTCCGTGCTTCTGGCAATGATGTTGTTGAGTTCGTTAGACATACCACCCGATCGAGATACGTAGGCAACGCTACGAAAGGGGAAAAATAGAGTATGAAATAATAGAAACTCTCGCTGTATATAGTGTTAAACTGCGTAATCTCCCGTGGAATTTTGTTTCGGAACAATTTGCAGGAGGGGTGAATGTCTAGAAATTGCTACCGCAACCGACGTGGGGAAAAGTAGCTCGATTCTACCGAATATGTGACGACGCTGCAAACAGCTGCAAAACAAGTCGCGAGATATATTGGCTAGTGTAACAGCGTGTACAGTCATTTCAGGTGGGGGAGGGGTGGGTATAGGGATTTCAGAGCACGGAATTTCTGCCGAAGTAGAAAGAGTTTCCATAGATGCCACTAACGTATATGACGAAAAAGCGACCGGTAGCGCTGTGTCCCTGGAACGAAAATGTAATTCTAGGGACTGGACACCATTTGCAATTCTCTCCACGCGACAGTTTTTTGGCAGTCACTTACTACTGCTAGGTCCGGCCACTAATAAAATCCGCTAAAATAAAGCCAAATTTTTTTTCCACCTGAAACAATCAGACCTCAGTACAACAATTTCTTCTGAGAAGAAAATGTAAGAATAATCTTCACAAAATTGCGTTTCATTTTAGACCCAGAAGGCGGTTTTTCATTCGATTGACGTCACTAAGTTTTATACTCTACGAAGTTACAACAACCATGGCTAGTAAAAAAGGCATCCCTCCCCAAGGAACTCTATGGAGGCACATGAAAACTTAGAGCTTATCAAAGCCATGCAGTTTCAACGTTTACATCAAAGTACCTTTAAAACTACGAGATAATAACACGTGACACACCTTCCAGGTCTGTATAGTTTCGAGGCAAGAATGTTGTCCAACATCCCTCCAGTGTTACCAATCTTGAAACATCCTGGCTTGATTCCACCGACCTGGCGAATAATACAAAAATATTTATTTAGTGATTATCCTTTCAAACCATGACCCAAGACGACGGGAAAGAATTGATTAGCTAGAAATACTACATCAGAAGCCCTAAACTACTCTCAGCTTATTCATTTCTGAATCAAATTTGAATTTGTCCCCGATGATCGAACATGGAGTTTGTCTCTTCGACCACTTTTTGTTGACGTCTGCCGATTGATGCGGCAGTTATCCCCTATCATACAGATTCCACCTGCCCAAAGAATAATTGTGAAAAAAATACTGATGAAGAGCTCATGTACGCTTCTCTCACTGCTGTGCATGCAGGGCCTCTCGCTGCTGTGGTCGTAGTTCGATATTCGGACTCGTTATCACATGTGAGTAGAGTTCTTTGCTGTTTGTTTTCAGTGCGTGGAGAGTTTTTCTTCGGGTACTCCGGTTTTCCTCCCTCTGCATAAACCAACTTCTAAGTTCTGCCGTCGAACGCTTTAGTCACGAGTGTATGGCGTATTCACTCCCTGCGTAATCGACGTAAAATAAATTCTTTTTCCACGAGCAGCAAAAAAAAAGTCAGTTAACCTATGAATTTCACTGATCATCTACTTACTGTTGCCGGTCCTATTATCGTGATGCCCTTTTCTGTAGCTTTTCTGTTCAAGACTCGAGTCTTAGCCTCGGGAATTCCTTCTGCGATGATCGCAATGGTACGAATCTGACCAAAGGAGAAAGCAAAAGGTTTTACTAGGTTGTAAAATAATTCGGAAAAAAAACAATGTCAAGTGGAAGAGAGGCCTGTATGTAAAACGACACGGATATCCTTGAAAAATATGTTTTGTGAGAATCTAGAGGAACAGACCTTTCCCAAATTCGCTTGGATGATCACGAAACAATGGTTTCAAGTCGAGGTTGGCCTTGATAAACAAAAGAATCAAGTTCAGTCTCGACTTGGAACCATTGCTTCGTGATCATCCAAACGAATTCTGGAATGGTCTATTATAATTACCTGAGGGAAGTTCATCGCTTCAATAGTTGCATCATAAGCAGACCTCAATGATGCGAAGTTGATCAGCACGTCAGCGTCTGGAAGCTTGTTCATAGCTTCACCCATTTCCTTGTAGACTGGCAGAATAACAAGAAAATCAGCCATCAGGCTTTTCAGTAGAGATGACAAAAGTAGAACAGATTTCTTACAGCTAATATACTAAAGGCTCGGCCAAACGATGCGACGTTGCTTGCAATGGGGAAATCGCATCGTGTGTCCACCCGTGCAACTGTTGCGCGCGACGTTGCAGAAGTAGAAATCGTTTCTACTTTTGCGACGTCGCGCGCAACAGTTGCACGGGTGCTTCTTTTTTTCTCCTTTCCATATTTTTTCCCGTCATTTGGCTTCCTGTCCTCTTCTTCTCTCCTTTCCTCTCCTCTCCTTTCCTTTCCTTTCCTTTTCCTTTCTCAGTATCTTTCCGTTCTTTCATTTTTCTTCCCTTCCCATTTCGCCATTTAGTTACCTGGAATCATGATTTCCTTGTGGCCATAGTAAAACTTCTGTTTGTGATTACCACTGAAAATAAGACACAAATACATCAACATAACAGAAAATGGCATATTAAAGATGGATAGAAGTAAGGAACCACAGCAAGAACGAAAACAAACACCAACAGAAAGTTGAAATTTCAAGAGATATACAACCGCAGAGTTAGGTTACCTGAAGGGATATACCATCGCTGCTACTGATGGATATTTTCTTTCACAGACATAATCAAAGTCCAACATGCCCTAGAAAACATCAACCACACTTACTGGAACCTCTTACCAACAGGGTAAACTAACATTAAATTTATAAATCTGCCGCTGAAGGAAAATACAAGTATAACCACACAAATGTCCCTAAAGTTTGTATGTAAATTATATTCCTCACATATATATTCCTCTCCTGTGTGCAGAGAATATTTTCCGGCTTTCCTTCCATAGAACTGAGCAGAAGGCTGTTTACATTGAACATTCAACACGGAGGGCAGAAAAAGATCTCTTTACAGAGGGTACATTGCTATGCTAGAGCACTGAAATTTTGCTTATTTGCTAGTCTTGGCATGCTCTTTCAAGTGCTGATAATTATGATTCATAACTAAGAGCAGTGTTTGAGCCAGGATTTTCAGGAAAGGGTCATTTTAGCTCTGACTGTCCCTTAAGGCTTTTTCTTGGGCATCAAGTAGACCAATCACTGCAATTTTAGAGGGACAGAATACATTTTATTGCGGAATTGGCGCAATGGCGCGGCCTGGCTCAAACACTGCTAAGAGGAAGGAAATTTTTCATGCCATTACTTCAGTCTCTGCCCCACTACAGCATCTGTATGACCCATGATCATTTCTTGCTTTACTTCAACACAGGTCATTGGTTGCTAGGGTGCAATAGAGGTTTTGCAGGACCCTGTGATGGCAGCCAAGTTGGATGGCAGAACAACAGAATCTCTTTCCCCTAGGGGATTAAATTCTTTCTCATGTAAAATGATATTATCCTTTTTGCAATCCATCATGCCTACCATCAGGTGTTTGCTGAAAACACTTATTGCCAGTGATTTGTAATCTCAGTCTGTTATTATGGTATAAATCATTAGTTCAGTTGTTTAGCTTTCAAATTACCTGCACAGCTCTCTGTTGCATTCCCCATATCACAGCACGTGTATTCTTGTGGAATAGATGACATCTTGCTTCTTCAGTTTCAGATCTGCTCAACACAGGACGTTTTACATCACTCAGGCTAAGTGTCCTCTCCTTCTTTACCAATTGGGAGGACTAGAAACAAGAAGTAATAACATCTAAATACACAGTGTAGCTGTCAGGATTCACAATGACATTTCAGTTTGATACTGGATTTTTCAAATTTTCCTTGAGGCTCGATTTTTCCAAAGGCTGTTTTAAAACATTTAAGAATTAAATATATACTTGCATTAATTTTATTGATCAACAAATCACTGGCAGACCTGTTAAAATTCCCTGACTGCAGCTGGCTGCTATCTCATCATACTGTCCACATCCCCCCCAAAAAAAAACATTTCAGGAAACCTCCCAAAAACATGGCCATAATCTCTAGTGCCACACCCCCTTCCCCTACAAATGTACACCTGCCCCAACCAAAAAGAGAGTCTGGATATACCAAGATTAATCTGTTAGGCTGTATAATTTTGTTGATTTTTTAATGCAACATGGCTCAGTTACAGCTTAAGAGCTTTCATCATTTTTGCCGACCTGCAGCTCTTGACTCACCCCTTTGTCCTGTGCATTGAAGAACATGTTGGCTGCCTCATTTGAATCAAATGCACTGACCATATGTGGTATTTCTCTCTTGCCGAGAGCCATGCCTACCACGGCAGTCATGTGGGTTTCTGTACCAAACACATGCATATTGAGGCCAAGATGTGCACCTGAGGGAGAGATGGAAAACATTTACTTTGGTACTTATAGTGAAAGATCTCTTTGACAACAACCAGTATTGTTGGAAAGACTGAGAAGGCATAATGAAACACTTTTTAAGTATATATAAAAATCACAGGTGAAAATGCCTTACCACTGCTCCCCCCTCCAAGGGCATACTACTCAGGCTAGTATTGCAATAGACCTCTTTAGGTTTGTATGCAAATTGCCCATTTCAGACCATGTGACATTCTCTTGGAAGTTGTTCTTTTAGGATGAACATGTTAAAATATTAACATATGAAAGAATCAATTCCCAAGAGTGACATCACATGGTCTGAAATGGGTTAACAAACATCGAAGGTAAAGAGGTCTATTGCAATCTTGGTACATAAAATAATTCTTCATTGTGGCCAAATTCTTTGTTTTCATATCATGATATCATGTTGTTGACAGAACAAGTCAAAAGCACTGCTTTGGATATTATGCACAACTTGCATTATAGAAACTAATGGTATAACGGAGAACTAACAAAGAACTACAAGTGAACTAATGGTTGATGAGCTCACGGAAAAGTTGTAATATTATGGAAAAGTAACAGCTAACCCATGGTGAACTATCAAAGAACTAACAAAGAACTTAAGACCATTAATTCTCTGTTAGTTCACCATTCATTTTTGCAGTGCAACCTGAAACTTCTCTTCTAAATCTTTTTAGCTAGAGTTGCCACTTTCAAAGCAAAACAAAAGCTTACCAACTTCTCTCATGATTCGCAAGCCCTCTTGATAGTTTGGGCCTCCTCTTCTCACAAAGATTTCAACTTTGTGCTTGAGCAAAGCTTTTTGAAAGTTATTTAGTGCTCTGACAATTCCCTGAAAAATAATAATTAAAGTATGGAAATAATGCAACTTGTTGCACAACAGTGTTGCATTGCAAGTTGGGGAACAAATGCTGTTTGCAATAACATTCTGCATGCAACAATTTGTTTATGAAGATTAGAGATGGCTTCCACTTTCCTACTTTGTGCAAACAAACAAAAAAACAAACAAAATAACAACTGTGATTTTTGGAAATGACATCTCTTTACCTTGAAAGTTGCTGAGACATTTGTAAAATTTGCAATTCCTCCTCCAATGATGAGTATCTTGCCTAATGACAGAAGCACTTGTTAGACCATGACAAGAAGATGTAGCTTAAAAGTCTTAGCAGTAACAACCACCCCTCCCCCTGAAAGAAAAAATCTTAGCTGCATATCCACTTTAAATTCCTACCTGCAGGGTGTGGTTCTCCCTCTGTCATGAGTTTTAGCAATGTCTTGGCATACTCAAAGGTCTGGGACTCTGATGGAGCTCCTGAGTACTCACCATAGTTGGCTAGCTCCATGGCACCACCTAGATCACAGATGGTGTCACTGAAATGGAAAACAAAATAACACTCTTCTAAAACTGCTTTTACAATGAAATGTAGAACAGCTAGAGGCTATTTCCTAAAGGAGTAAATCAAATGATTGAACAACAGCTTGTCAGGGCAGATCCAGGGAATGCACACCACCTGATTCCGATTCAGTCTTTGGGCATCCTTGGTTTGAAGCCTAGCTCCATTGGGTTGACCCACACTGTTTCATAACAACAAAACTTCATAGATCTTTTTCATAGAGATGAGCTACTGTACTTGCAGCCATAAATAGTACAACCCCCCTCGAAAATCCTGGAGGTGCTTCTGCTTGTTAAAGGAGGATCTTAAAAGTCCATCTACCAAAGTTCTGTTTGATTTCAGGGTATCAGCAGTGTGCTGCCTCTCTTTTCAAATGGGAAATGATGAACTGTATCTCATTTTTTTTTCAGTGTCAACTTAGTCAACTAAGTTGCAATTGCTTCAGGTTCAAATCTCAACTCAAACTTAGTCAACTAAGTTGCAATTGCTTCAGGTTCAAATCTCAACTCAAATAACAAAAATATAAAGACAATATTTGTACCTGTATATGACAGAAGCCCCACCTCCAGCAACCATGGTCCATATCCTTCCTTTCCTGTTCAAGATGGTCAGCTTTAGAGATGCTCCACTCTTGGCATCCAATTCAGCAATGTACTTTTCCTATGGATAATACATATGATCAAGCCTTTTTTGCTGGCCTGAAGCATCATGAATGGATGTGAGTAGGTAAAAAGTTGAACTGACTGATGATGACAGCTTAAGGCATGTATGGATGTATAAAGGAATGAAGGAAGGAATGGGATGGGTGGATGGATGGATAAATGAACAAATGAATGGATGCATGTGCATGAGATGCATGAATGGATGAATGGATGGATGGTTGGTTGAGTGAATGAATATGCATGGATGGATAGATGAAATGGAATGGGTTGATGGATGAATGACTTTCCAGCTGAGTGAACAACTAACTGTGCAAAGCATTGTTGGACAAAACCTCCGGCCCTCACTCTTTGTTTTTAAAATCATTTCTCGTGTGGTTTTTAGATAATTTACAGATAAAATTTCTCTCTGTTTCATAATTTCGGCCTTTTCTAGGACTCAAAATACATCAAATTAATTTTTCAATTGTTTTTAGGTAGAAAAAAGTGTTTAAATATAGGGCTGGCCATGAAAAATCACAATAGACAATGATTGGTTAGAAAATTTATTTCTGCTCAGCTGGTTGGGTGGAAGTGTATGGATGGATGGATGGTTTGTTGTTTGTTTGGATGGATGTGTGGATAGATGGACCCGTTTTATGGGTTTTGTTGGGTTTATATGTCAACGGTAGATTGCTTGGTTAGATATATGGATAAATGGATACAATGGAAGGGATGGACAGGAAAGGAAGATTGGCAAGGAGTATGAATGGATGAATTGGTGTGCCCTGTACCTCTGGGAAAGCATCTCTTCCAAATGGTGGTGGAAACTCTATATCACCCCATTTGGTTTTGCAGATAAATTCTGCTGTCTGGTCAAGTTTTGCAGCCAAATCCAAAGCATACACTTTATTGCCAACCATAACTGTATGAAAAAAAACTTAAGATGAATAATGTATGATATTATTAATAATTACCATAAATCACATTTCATAAACTGCCCAGGCAAATAGATATGTATATTATACTATTTTTAGCTCACCATCAATGCCGCTACTATACACTGCAGTCTTAGATTGGGTTGCAATTTACAGTATCTTGTCTTGAAGAGGGTGTGTTTTTCAAGATATTATTAATGTCTTAAGGTCAGGGTTTTTGGATCCCCAGCATGGCACACCCCTATGACTCTACCACCCCTAATAACTCCCTGCAATTAGAAAGAAAAGTTCTTTCTTACCAAGTGGGTTGATTTCCATGTAGGTAAAGTACAGATCAGTATAAAGTGTAAACAGTGCATGAACAAATTCTGCCAGAGGTCTGTTAATGAAAATAACATGAAAAAAAAAAAAAAAACCAGAAAGAAAAAGAGGAAAAAATGAAAATTTAAATATACTATTCAATAAAATTATGCTTCAACTTGTAACACATAAAAACTCACTTTTTCTTCTCTTCTGGCACATTGACCATCAATGTTTTTTCTACCCATAAAGCAGTGACCTTTTCATCAAGTGCAACATTTAATTTCAGGGCCTGATAGATCATTGGAAATATAAACAATCAATAAAATTGCAACAAAATGAAGATATGGTATACAAAGACATTAAATCGTTCCGATTGCCTAATAGTGCTCCATGCAGACAACCACAGAGCAGAACATGGAAAAATTACTAAGCTTGGAAGTCCTTAGTGACTCTGAGTTTCATGCATATTGTGATCATCAGACTAAGATAAAGTCCAATTGTACTAAGAATATATTACTGTGGTGGTCCTTTGTAGTTGGTTGCATAAAACTTGTTTTCATGACAGCATTTTGTTATGAGCTCTGATCTTTTGTTGAGCATTGAAGCATTACAGGTTGTCAGAATGCATAGTTTTTTGGCGAGACATAAGTTGCAGTGGAAAGGTTCCCTTTGTATGCACTCGCACACTTAACTATAGAACACTTGATGTTGCACAATCAACACCATTGTTCTTAAGGTCCCAGAAGTATCTTGTTAGTGGTGCTATTAGTGTTGCTCTGTTTCTTGAATGAAGCCTTGTGGGTGTTGAACCAAGTCTTAAACGCATGCTCCATCATTCCTATGTACAATTGTGATTCACCTGACTCTGAAAAGATGGGAGCTTTGTAAATGATGTTGTTCATTAGGCATGCATCCCCAGGCTGATACTTATTCACCTCTGTCCACCTCATTTTGAAAGCATTGTTCTGTGATTATTTGAGCTACTAATATGAGAGACATTTATTCAATACCAAACAAAAACTCATTTGTTATTCATATTTTAGTACCTTTGAATCAACATCACCAATGTCAACACCTCCCTCATGATGAAACAAGATGGTATCACAGTTACGATGAGCATAAATACACACATAGTACTCTTCATTCTGTCAAAACAATATTGATAGCACCAGTAATGACAAATTTCAAAATGATCCATTCATAATACAATGTACTATCATTCCTAATAGTTTATAAGTTTAGTAAATAAGACCCAAAAGCAAGCATATGACCAATACCTGATACATGACAGACCAGGGACCACTGAGCACAATTTTGATAACTTGATATTTATATATAAATAGTAAATAAGTAATTCATGAAAATGGTGGCAAAATTATTGGGGGGCTATAGTCCCCAGCCCCACTAGCTCTGTCGTCACTGGAGACTCAAATTATATATATATATACATTGTACAGTGCATATATAATGTTGTAATATAGTAATAAGTAATAATTAATGTTGTAATACAGTGTATATATAATGTTGTAAGTAGTGTTTACAACATTCGCATCCATGTTGTATCAGAATTTACAACATGAGCCGAAGGCGAGTGATTGTAAATCTGATACAACATGGATGCGAATGTTGTAGACTACTTAAACAACCTCTAGGTGTATGCTCTCATATTCTGCTGATTTTTTTCCAAACTAATCAAATTTGGCCGAGAAAATCCAATTTCAAATTAAAAGAGTTTTGTATCAGAAGTTACAACACTCTTCATGGTCA
>JAAAQI020134328.1:0-13035 GCA_011800005.2 Stichodactyla mertensii
CTATGTAGGCGGTATCGCCCTTGAAGCTAGGTCGAGTAGGAATTTGAACGAACCTTTCCTCCTTATGTTCCGTCGAAGTAGAGCCGGTGTAGGCGGCTAAGGCGTTGATGTTCTGCTCTGTGTAGAGACCATCTTTGCGTTTCTTACAACCCCCAGCGAATTCTGTACCCGACTGCCTGTATCTAATAGTATCGCAGAAAAATGATGCAAATGTTTGCACGTTGTTTGTCAAGTCTAAGAACCCTATCATCAAGTGCGCTGCATTAGAAACGTCTCCATTGATGTTCTGAGCGAGTCCCTGGGCCATGTTTGCTTTAACTACCGCAGCAATAGCATCAACCAGCTGGAACTGAAAGTCAAATATATCTTCTCTCAGAGTAAAAAACTGGGCTAGTGTTCCTTCGAGTTCTTCACACATAAGCTGCACACCACCAATCCCTTTTGCTACAGATCCAATGACCCCCACATCAGTATCTAACATCAAACCGCACACCGAGTCTTTATATGCCGCCCAGAGAGCATTGTTGCGAGCCAAAGTGGACCGATCCACTTGGGGTGTGTATGCACCATACTCCTCCAGGAATCTGTCAGCATCTTGATCGAAATTGAACGAGCCCGACGTCCTATGTATTATCTGGTCCTTCACACTTTGCAGAGTCGAAAGTTGCCGTGTGTTAGCAGCAAAAGCTGTGGCGAACTCTTCCGAGTCCGTACCAAGGGTTTCTATTGCAGAGATCAGGGCCATGCCTCTTGCAAAATCGACAGCTGCACTTGCAATTTCGCCGGTCAGAGCAAGGATGTCAGCCACATCGGGACCAGCAAAAATAAGCTTCAGAGGGTTAGAATTAGTGGCTATCTTGGCGGCCAAGAGGGCTAACTTATCGGCTAATGCACCCCCCAGAACCCCTGCCATTGTGTTCATAGCCTCCGTGATCTGTTCGTTCAGTTTCGTTTCAACCTCCATCATACTTGTCTCGTACTTATTGAGTTCACCTTGAATAAAAGCGGCGTCCGCCTCAGCAATTCCTTGGTCGAACCTCGCAAGGCCTTGATAAAAGTTCCCGATGCCAGTAGCAATTGTCTGCAGATTATCATTAACTTGAGTAACTTCTGACAAGACTTGTACCTGTTGTAGGTGGATGGCTTGGAGTTCGGCAACTTTGGAATGATCCATGTTGGAATGCAATCGAAGATCTCTTATCGGTTCTCTGTGGTCATTATCCATAAATCTTTTGAGAAGCAGATATTGTTTATAAATGTCGTCATACGTACAGGCTTCGGGCAAACGGAGAGTTCGGCACATTTTTCTGGTTCTTTCGAAAAGTCCCTCATTTTCCCTTATTGTGGCTATCGCTGCGTTGACATCCGTGAGGGCATGTCCTGCAACTGCATTGGACAAAAAATTTTTCCACATCTTCCGCCAGTAAGATTGCTGTTCATAAGCAAAGTAAATCAGACGTCTGCCATCCGACAAAAGCGTGTTGTAGGCAGCACTGTATTTGTAGTAATAATCTATTTCGAATTCCAACTCGTTATGGCAATAGTGCAGAGTATCCATCTCGTATACAAGGGAATAAAATATGCCAGTCATCATTGGTAAAGCCTTGTCGATGTTACATTTGTTGTCTGCTGTACAAACAAGAGTGAGGTCTTCGTCTCGGTTATTCTGATCATGCTCAAAAGGTCGTGGTACGGTGGCGCAAGTATTTGAATCTCTACAAACGTGGTTGACGGTGAGTCTCACATAATCAGCAACGTCGCCTTGTAAACTATTGCATTCACTTGATATCCACTGATAACGTTTGTGACTCATGGCCGCTGACACAAAGTCTCGACGTCGTCTATCAACATCCTTTAAGGAACTCGAGTCATACAATTTTTTAGGCCCATCATTGGTAGGTATCTTACTCCTCCACGTATTAGCTAAAGCTTCACTGGCCTGCTGGCTTCCGGGGTTTAACCTGCGGGATCGAAGGCTCCGCTGCCGGTGGACTGTTGTAGCAATGTTGATCACATTTCTGACTTTTTGGATAAATTGTGGCAACCCATCCTCCCATTTCACGGTTCCGGCCTTCATTTTTACCATGTCATTTTTCATGTTCTCGGCTGCAATCAAGAACCTGAGATCCACATCTGTGATGGTGAGGGACTGAACATCAGCCAGAAACAACAGCATCAATAAGGTCAGTAATTGTGCAGTCCTAGTCACCCCGATGGTAGAAGACGCCATAATCTTTGAATCGAGCAAAATTCTGAAAGAATAATTTTTAACCTTCAGTATCAGACAGGCCCTTGGATGGGCATCAAAGGTTTCAATGGAAGGTCCTGAAGGGGTCAAATGGGAGCTGGGATTGGCCTTGTTTTAGGCTGGGAAAATGGGATTTGATGCACTGGGACTGGGATTTGGCCACTGGGAATGGGAAACAGAACAACAGATGGGAATGGGATTCATTTTTCACCCCTCAACAAAAGTCGACAAACTCGCAGTTTTAGATCATTAAAATTCTTAAAAGACATTAAAACGAACTTTAACACTGCGTCCACGTATCAACAAGGAGTACCCAGTCCCACGCATCTATTGGTCAGCAGTATCATCCAGTAAAGTGTTAAAATGACGATGAATACTCAAATTGTCACTGCTGAAATCAACTGACTGGGACTGGGATTTTGAGGAAAAGCTAGGCTGGGAAATGGGATTAGACACCCCATTCAGGACCCTCTTAATGGGTTGAGGAGATCTGCCGAAGGGACTATTAATCGTCCTGTTTCACATTCCACAATTACAGTTGTAATCTTTGACCACAGATTAATTTGTACACAGATTTAATCTTCACTCAACTTCGCGCTTATGAGAACAAAAAGAATAGGCTTTGAGAGCGCGACTACACAGAATATACTCAAGTTTGAAATTTTATTTGAGTAAGTACCTTAGAAAGCTTCATCGAGTCGGCGCATGGATAGTGTTATGCTCAAGTTTAACTCACGAAAGTTAAAAAAATAAATTATTGACAGGTTTTTCTTTAGAGGCACAAAAGGTTATTTTGATGAATTTTGATAAAATTCAGCCCAATTTCATGTCTACGTAGAAGTGCGCTGACAGAGATCCAAAGCACTTTCTGACGTGAACCTTTGCAGACAAGTAGTCTGATGTATGAACACGATTTGAACAGTCGAGGAGTCGTCAGGCTGTTTTCTTTTCAAAATTATTGAAACGAAAACAAGAAATTGTGAATTTGGGGGTTGTATAATTGCGCCTCGAATAATTCGAAATCCACTGATACGAATTTCTCCAAACTTCGTATGCTTCTAGAAAAGCTCCTAAATATTAGCGCTTTGTGTCGTTTTAAAAGTTTAGATCTCGAAAAACGCGTAAAATTGCTTCTAATCAAAAACGGTGACGTCATCGTTTTATGGTAACTCCGATGTAAACGAAACACACCAGAACTTTGGTGAATTATGGATGCATGCGAGATTAAAAACAAACAAACGAACGAACAAGAAACGCAATTAGGGACCGGTCATTTATGTCCTGGGGGGAGGGGGTATCGGAGGATTTTGGGCAGGAGGTTCAAAAGGTTTTGTAACGAGTGTGAGGGGGAATCAGCAAAAAAGACAGTAAGGGGAGATCACATACATTTGTCAGTACATTTGTATGGGAAAGTTCGCATGATGGTGTCGCTCACGAAACGTGGTGTGCGACTCCGCCCGCAAACAACTTTAGATTCTCAAAGTTCATGTAACGCACTGAACCAAGAACGAATATTATGGTCATATGATAAAATGCTTATTGACTGAGTGGAAGGGCCGGACGGGAGAAAATATGGTTCGAGGTCATGCCGTACGGACCGAGCGCAGCGAGGTCCGTACAAATGACCATGAGCCAAATATTTTCCCGTCCGGCCCGACCTAACTCAGTCAATAAGCATTTTATCATATGACCCAATTTTTATCGTAAAAAAAGGTTGAAAGACCCTGCTAAACCCGATCAAAATAGCGCGCGCAACCGAAGAGGGCCGGACGGCTTTTGAGCAGGGCCGGATGGATTTTTCCGGCCCGCTCACGTCAACCCGTCCGGCCCTCATCACGTGACTTCTTCCAATGGTTTTATTAGAGCGCGCGCGCTGGGCCGTACGGGTTAGACCTCTCGCCCTCATGGGCCATGAGTCAAATAGGCCACTAGGCCTCGCGGGCTATTGACCCGTAGCCGGGCTACGGGTCTAATTGTTAAATAGTTAGCGAGTAGGCTAGCCAATCAGATTGCAGGATTCGTAATAGTATGTTGGCGGTTTTCTACTAATATTGTTTATTGTATTCATTGTACACCGAATGCCAAAATGGCGTCCAACTAGAAGTGCTATTGTTCTGGACTCACTAGCATCTCATACACGTGAAAACGCTTTTGTGTTTCCACTTGAACACGAAGCTAGTTAGTCCAGAACAATAGAAATTCTAATTGGACACCATATTGGCATTATATTCGGTGGATACACCGACGCATTTTATGTAAGAGTTATAGACCGGGTTCATAACTAGATATAGCCGTCATTAACGTATTCATCGGGATATATCAGAGATACATTCCAATCACGAATAACAAAGAAAACCGTCTCAAGAATGCAATAATTTAAAATTATAGACCCCGGACAGGTTTTAAATTTGAAATTCAAAACCTGTTAGTCACACCCGCTCTCCCCTGCCGATAGATCTTTTACCAAAATGGCGGCCGAAAATTCGAATGAGTTAAAATTAAACTGAGTGAAAAACTAATACCAGCACTAGATAGAGCTCCTCGACTTTACTAATCTTACAAAGTTTCATTTGTCTGATGTTGTATCGGCCGAGAAAACTTAAGTTGAAAATTGCCAAATTTACAGACGTTTGTATTACTGGGGGTATACGCCATACCCCAGACATACAAATGTCTGTAAATTTGGCAATTTTCAACCTAAGTTCTAATTCTCGGCCGATACAACATCAGACATAATGAAACTTTGGAGGATTACTAAAGTCTAGGAGCTCTTTCTAGTGCTGGTATTAATTTTTAATTTTAACTCATTCGAATTTTCGGCCGCCATTTTGGTAAAAGGTCTATTATCAAAGCCGCCCCCAGCTTTAAGAATGTAGGTTTTGCATTAGACCTTTTTGCTTTACCTCTATTTTCGAAATTCGTGCGCCATGTGAATTTTTTCTTCGTCTCCCAATCAAGAATAGATTGATACGGTTTTGAGTTTTGTTGCTTCAACAAAAGAAATTCATATTCCCCACAAACTTTGTCGCCACCTATTTTATGACGCACAAATTACGAAAATAGTGGTAAAACAAAAAGGTCTGCTGGATTTCAAAACCTACGTAAAACAATGAAATTGGGGTGTGGCTGATTTTTAAACAAGTTTACTCGATAGTTTTCAACTTCGCTTTACTGCGATTCTCAATATTCTGCGAACTCAGTAGTTGCGAAATGCCCCGTTGGAATCGGGTTTTTCACTGTCGTCAGTCCGAAATATAAAACTGAATTTACGACTTTATATTTTACTTATTTATTTATTTATTTTTTGTTTGACGGCAGTAAAAAACAATTTCGCAACAAGCCGTCGAATTGTCTCGAAGCACAGGAGAGAACCAACAAACAACTCTACTCACATGAGATAGCAGGTCCAGAAATTGCACACCACCAGTGCTCGCGCTTCCGTAAAACCTTAAAAAAAACCTAACCTTTAGAATAAGAGTTGCAACTTGCGATGGCTTAGCTCTCTTCCCAAATGATTAACACTGTGGAGCCGGGTAAGCCAAGCAAAAAAGATAACACAAATATAAAGGAATCTAGACATGGAAATTATTTATCAATGATAAATGAGTTTGAACAGGGATTATAATATGTTTCACACGGTTTCCTTTGTTATTCACCATGCTTTATTAAAGGTAGTTCCGGACCCTTGCATTTCGTTAATGAATTTTCTTTTAAATTCCCTCATTTGAAGATAATGGTTAGGCAAGTCAAAAACCGAGAAAAAAAGTGGGGGGTCACCGTATTGGTTATTGACCTCTAAGATGTCGTAAAAGTAGGTATTTTCGATGATTCGCGGTGATTTTGCTCAAAAAGGTCGTATTCGAAATAGTCCAGATTGTGAGTGCTAATTCAGCTACCTGAAAGCAATAGACTGTTCCCAATTATAGCTGGAAGGTTAATCTAACATTTTATGTAAGAAAACTCCTCCAATCCGTTATAAATATGTTTATATTTTCAATGCCTTGGTAACAACTACTCAATAAATATGTTTAAAAGTGAATTCTGGAAGCAAACTTCCACGCAAGTAAGAGCCTCGAACTTTTTTCACACCTCAGTGACAAATACGCCACTGAGTCTGCGTACGTTGCTTACGATTACGATTACGACGTTAGTGTGAACAAGGCTTTAGTTTGCACATAGCAGCGCGGGTTTCGAATTGATGGTTAGCCAATAGCCAACCAATCACTGTAGCACTGGTTTTCCCAGTGGAATACATCTTGTCCCACATGTACAAACAGCATCATAGACTGCCTGCTTTCACAAAGGTTTCTTGCATTACTTTAATTTGATTATCATTTCTGTAGACTGTTAAAAATCCCAACAAAATGTACAAATCTGTTTGTGATCAGAATCTCAGGTGTGTAGTTTTCTAGCAGACTTCGTTTGGCTTGTGGGACATAGCAACAGTAACTATGGAGATCGGATCCATGAATAACAAGGAACAACAAATAAACATAAATTACATCCAAAATATGTTTTAAAAATCGTTCTTATCTTATTTTTATAACAATATTATTATTTTTAACATTTCCTGGTTCGGGATTTCTTCATTGAATTTCACTCGAAAAAAACGAAGCGACTCGAATTCAAAGTGGAATTCTCTAGTCATCCAATCAATTTTCATTTTTAGCAGCTTGTTATGAAATATCTCTTAACAATCGGTAAACAATATCTGTAAGAATTTTCCATGCATAGTCAAGTAGATAAAAATAAAGTGTGAGCTCCGCTCAGTACTATAGGTAATACTTAATTTATATTATCAAAAATAAAAAAATATCCCGTCGTGATGTTCAGTGATGTCTTGTGTTTGTGAGTAAATTGCATATTTGGTTTTAATCATTAACCATTGGTTGGCAGCCTGTTATTGATAGGCTATTTTGACCCCTCTAAAAAGGCCCATAAAATCGCAAAACTGAAGGGCGACGTATGTCGTGGGGGAAAAAAACGTGAGGCCTAAGAGTATTTTTCATATGAATAACTTACCAAAACCTTCATTTTGGCAAAGTTAAACGCGGAAAAAGTCACGGAATAATAAGATTGAAAAAAAAAAAAAAGATGGAAATTAATAAGAACTAGACGCTCTCAGGGTTTAAACTGGGCTACCTGTGTGTGTGTGTGGGGGGATGTATAACAAGATTATAATGCTTCAAAGCAATGATATTTCGGCCCGTATGGCCGTTGTTACGAGAACACAACACATGCGAGAATTCGTAGTAGCCTGCAGAAAAAGTGGAAAGTTGCAGCCTGTGCGTAGCCTGCGTGTTGAACGAACAGTCTATTCGAATCAGGGCGGGAAGAGGTAGCTGTCTGTGCGTGGTACCAGCGAATCGAACTTTCTGTCGCGACATCACTTCAAAGCTTCTCCTGCCTACAAAAGTATGTGAGGCCATACAGTGACAGCTAACGGACAGGCACAACAAATACTACAATTGGATATTACAAACTCATTAACAATTCTCACAGTCCCTCTCTATTAAGCTTAGCAGTAAAGGGTTGGTCGAGCATGCGCAGTAAGAAATAACGGCTCTGGGAACGAGATTTGAGGCACAGGGCTCAGAGGAATGTCGGTAGCTCGCACGCATATTTTTTTTCCGTTTAGAAATTCGTCTCGAAACTTTGCGCGCGCTATTTGTTTACGAATTCCGCTGTACAATATGACACAGGGCATAGAAATGCACTACAATTAATATTAATATTAATATTATCTGTTAGAGTTGTTAGGAGTTTTCATTCAATAACCGTTAAGCTCGCGCTACCAGAGAGCAAACGGATGGAGAAGCGAAAAAAATAACATAAATTCAGCGTTTTTCCTCTGAGCCCTGTGAAAAACCTAAGATGGCAAGAAAGGGTCTGGGTCCTAGCGTGACAATTAGCCTAGAACTTCATGTAGGTTTATTTCATAATGAACTAGTAAAGCTGTTTTGCTATTTCCATACAGTAAGGTCCTACATGAAGTATCAGGCTACATTTGGCGCCATTTGTAAAGGCATGATGAATGATTCAGTTAAAAGGAAAACACGAAAAATATCCAAAAATATTGAAAAAATGAGTATTTCTGGTGCTTAAATTCTGTAGAAAGCAACCAAGACTCTAAGACAATGTCCAGTGCAGAGAAAGATGACCAAATACAGCGACTTTTTCTCGCTTCAAGGCGACTAACCGAAGTTGTTGAGTCTCTTCGGAGTCAAAATGAGTTGAAACTAAATTTTGATGGAAAGAAATACGAAGCTCTCGTAAATACAATTAATTCAAGCGTTGGTGAGCTTTATCAAGATGTTATGAGTTCTGGAGATGGTAGTTATGATGATGTTAATACTTCAACAACTTCAAACTACAAAACGTTGACAGAGTTTTCCATATGTGAGGTACGTTTGTGAAATTTGTGAAGGGGAGATCTGCTGTTTGACAGTTAAAGGCAGTGAGCTTGAGATTTTTATCAGCACATATTTGCACTAAGCAAGTCAATAGTTAATATAAAATGCAATAGTCACAGTTGGTTTTGTATGACTGTGAAAAACTCACAGTATGGACATGCCTTGCCGTGCTACTGCCATTCATTAATGAGCAGTGACCATGAATTTTGCTGTGTCAAAGCATTTGGATTGGTTAAGCAGTGGTCTTGCAGGCTCTGATTGGTCCAATGGATGTCGTCAATTCATTCCCATACTATGATAGTGCTATATTAATGCTTTGTGTGACCAAGGATTGCACTGACATTTTTATTGAAAGAGCCATGAAATAAAAACATGTGCCAATATGCCTAATGTATGCACATTAATTTGTATTTCAATAGAGAAAATCATAACATACAAGTACATGTATGTTTTTAAAATTTACCCTCATAATTTTGAATAGGAAAAGACACCCTTAGGCTCACCGTCATGCTTGCCACAACATACTGTTGATGATAGTGATACTGATACAATAGATTTTGACCTGGAACAAGCAATGACAAAGGTATGTAATGTATTTGCTGTGGTAGTCGTAATAGCAATTTGATATAAACCATTCTTGTTTTTTCTTAAAGTGTATATCAAGGGAAAAACTTTATTTTGAAAATCACTCATATGAGTAATGTAAAATAGGGTGGTTAAATTAGTTTTTTTGAATGTGGACTTCTCTGTTCAGAGAAATAAACATTTGAAATATCATTATGCAAATGAGATGATGTAAATTCCAGAATGTGATACATTTTGAATTATAATTTATGACAAGTGCTCTGAAGTAAGATAACCTTAAAGTGTACCAAACCATAGATTTCAGTTATAAAAATGATTTGCAAATTAAAAAACAGCAGTACTTTCCACAACAGCAATTTTGTATAATAAATTAGTCTTGAATTTACATCATCTCATTTGCATTTTGATATTCCAAATGTCTATTTCTCTGGATAGAGAAATCCACATTCAAAAAAACTAAAACCATCCTACTTCATAGTAATCATATGAGTGATTTTCAAAATAAAATTTTTCCCTTGATATACACTTTAACAGGAAAACATTCCAGATTCGCCGTCCTGTTTAGCACAAGATCAGCCAGATAGCGACACTGATACTCTAGACCCTATGGATGATGATGTACTTGAACAGGCAATATCAAAGGTATCTTATATTAATGAAGTAATTTAATAATTGATAATGATAATTTTAAAATTTATACTGCACATCATCCATACAATGATCCAATGTGCATCACAACAATATACATTATATAAATATGTACATATAAATAAATGATTAAAATAATAATAATAATAATAATAATAATAATATATAATAATATTTATAAGGCTAACTAGTATAAGCTAGTTAGAAGAAATTGTGCAAATCTTATTGATATGGTTTGACATGCTAAGCTGAGAATCAAACCAGGAACCTAAGTTTCTTACTACAGCTTAGGTCTTAATATCTGAAGATCCAGCCCTAATGCAGTTAATGTACCACTCCATGTAAACTGTCAGGCCCCAATCTGGGAATGAAAGGGAAAATGTGTGGGTATTTAACTACTATTCACTTTAGAGGGAAGTGTTGTCTTTCACCTCCCTGGTCTCTTGACTGGGGCCAATTTAACTGCCAAGAGGGGGATATGTGGGGGCAATGGATCAGCAATATTACCCAGGGATTGAGGGCATTTTGGCATTTTCACACAAAATGTCAAATTCCAAGTCCTGCTATACCAATGACGGTTACATTGAATAGTGCATAATCATGGATGGTATGTACAACTGACTGTGATGTTAGAGCAGCTTTCATATAACTGTGAAATGTCATGACACATGCACTTATCATGGTACAAAAGAGACGACATTTGTTGAACCAATGGCAGTTAGTCAGATCACTCCTCATCCAATGAAAATCATGCTTTGCCACGGCACCATCATGGTCCCACCACAGCACATGCATGCTGTTGTCTTTTCACACTCACAGAAAACTGTTATAATGCATTGCCTCTAGCGGTTGTTGTGGTTCTGATTGGGATGGGAATATGCAATATTTTGTCTTCAGAGAAACATTTTTTAGAGCTGGCTGAGGGCAATTAATGCGTTCGTTCTTTTTTTAGCATTTCATTTACTCAAAACATTCTTGATAGGGAAGTGTAGAGGAGCCAGATTCATGTTTATTACAAGATCAACCTATTGATGGTGTTAATGATGATGTGATTGATGGTTTGGATGATGATGATCTGTTTGACCAAGCAATATCCCAGGTACCAGTATACATGTTGTGATGCATTGATCATTTTTATCAGGTTTATTCGCACTTATTTTTACCTTGTGTGTAATGGGGTTTTCATGTATTATGGTGTAGTAGGGAACAGTAACTTTAAATGTGTGCCCAAAAACTCAGCTCATACAATACCAAGAGTTTGCTTTTGGTCTCAACTTCTGGCTTGTTTCTTTTGGCTGTGACATCATTTTTGAAATACATGTTAATTACAATGGAAATGCTGCTTCACAGGTTGATCTTGATGAGCTCTGCAACCAGAGTATTAATGAACATGAAGAAACAAAAAGAAACAATAAACAGTCTCTTGAAGAAGGTAAGTCGGCCAGGGCTTGAGATAGATAAAACATTTAGATATTGGTTCATTTCCTTGCCATGACAACAGAGCAGTTTTCATATACCTGTAGAAAGCTCACAGCATACTTACATCATGGACAGTGCCTTTACCTTTTACCAGTCATACAAAATCTGCTCCAGTATTCGTCCTAACCCCTTTGGATGCAATTTTTTTCTCCATTTCTGACCATGTTGTAAAATCTTTCTTGCGGTAAACCTTTGAAAACATTAGGAGTTAAAGGTTACTTACATGATACTGCAAGGAGTTTCAATCCAATATGAGAATATTGTACCACATAATTATTTAATGAGAAATGGTGTATACAGTGGATATCATAGCATATTTACATCATGATAAAAATCGCCAGAACAAGTTCAGCTCTGATCGCATGGCATTACCGATTGTGTTTACCTGATACTGGTATCAAATGTTGCACCAGTACATATGAGCATTTCGTTTCATTTTGGTATGATTCATACTGGTGTGAAATTTTTGGTCTGGTATCATGTGCCAGAAAACAAATACAAAGAATTATATGACAACTGGGATGAACCCCAACCAGAACAAAACTCATTCTGGTATCATGTAAATGACCCAAAGCTTGTTGTTAGGTTTGTACTGTAAAATAAACTCTCAATCTTAACAAACTTGTCATGTTTCTTTTCCACAAAACCAGATTATCAGATAACTCAGCCAGATGCCAAATGCATCAAGGTCTTGAAGCATTATTTCGGACACTCTAAATTCAGACCGTGAGTGTTGCTTTCATTTCAATTATTCCTACAATTCTCCGGATGACTTAGTGTTAAAAATATTCCAAATGATCTTTTATGGAATTATAGCATGGGTGAGATCAGATCTCTCTCACCTCTCACCAGTGTGTCCCTGGTTTGATTGCTGGACTCAGAGTCATGTGGGTAGAGTTGTTTTTTTTGTTGGTTCTCTCCTGTGCTTCAAGGGTTTTTGTCCTGCTTCTCTGGTTTTCCTTCAAAAAATCAAGATTTCTAAATACATTATATCTATATATAGCTAGATAATGCAAAAAATGACATGCTTCCTTGGGAAAGCATTTGATGTTCTTACTAGCATTTGATCATAATCACATGGCTATTTGCACTATATAAGAAATAAATTATTATTATTGTTATTATTAATTATTAGTTCTTTTTTGTTGCTCTGTTTTCCAGAATGCAGTGGAAAATCATTGACCTGGTGTTGAATAAACACAGGGATGTTTGTGTAGTCATGGCAACAGGTATATAAACCTTATCCTTTTTAAGTTGTTTTTTTTTTTGTGATTGGGTACTGAATGGACCAGGTATATTTGTTTTCCCATTTCAAACCATGTATCATTCCCTTCGGTATTGTTTCTTTGTTTCTCGGTAGTGCTTGAGAAGATTATATTAATATGGATGAGCCTCAAACAAAGAATCGCATTCTTAAGGGATTGACACATGGTCTGAAATGGGAAAACATTATGCCCAAGTGGTGGATTTGGTTTATTTGACAATGCCTAGTTAACACTCTGTCAACATTTGGCTGGCCATTGACCATTGGTTGACACCAAGACTCCAAAAATCATTAAAGTGCACATAAATCCTTAGACAATATTTTCAGTATTGATTCTACATGAAGTAAATAGTTGAATGGTAAAATATTTCTTCATCTCAGTGTTGCGTTTTTAAGTT
>JAAAQI020134339.1:0-13033 GCA_011800005.2 Stichodactyla mertensii
TTTCTGATCCAAGGGACTGGTCATAAAGTAAAGGGGTGGGGTTGGGGGTGGGGTTGGGGGTGGGCGGGTGAAACTGGATTTGAAGGAGCTCTTTTTTTGTTGGCCCAGTGTAAAACGAGGTCAAAAAAGTGATGACCCCTCCCCCTCTGTCCATACAGGAATTGCAAATGACCCACCTCTAATGCACAGTTTTATAGACATCTCACCCCTTTCAAGAAATCCAAAAATGTGTGACCCACCCCTTGTTTCCCCCCTTATCCCTCATCCCCTCCCTTATATTTACTGGTGTATAAGGAAAAAATGAAAGATGCTCTGGAAGTGGGAGACACATTTGTGAATAATTTACCTCCAGAGTTACGCAACTTATAATGTGCCAGACGTCTGGGATTTTGGCTTCCATCATACAAAATAATTACTAATTCAGACTGTTGAAACTTTGAGTGGCGAAAGCCAAAAACTCAGACTGTTGCAGTCACCGCTCAATGTCTGGGTCACAGAATTTTGAAAATAGGTGTAATAGAACATAACATAATTTACGTGTAAATTTTGTAAAATGTGTACTTTTAATTAAAATTCATAACTTTTTGCATGTATTTTTGAATATTTTTATGGACCAAAAACATGCAAATTCACTCAATGGTAAATTTACAATCAAGTTGTTCTAACTAGTTTTACATGATGAAAATGTGAAATAAATAGTAACTTAATAAAACTGACAGTTGAACGACAATGTAACTAATAGCAAAATGCATATGCATGTAATTACTCAGATATTTCAATAATATATATATGTATATATTCATGTCTTAACTAGTTTTTTCTTCTTTGCTTGATAATGACTTAGGTTAAGCCAAAATGTGATATGTTTTAGATCGTTTTATCTAGTTTTTCTTTTAATTTTTCTATTATGTTCATATAAATCTTTTATCACAAAGTTTTAAAATTAGCTAAATTATGAAGACATACTGTAATTTATGGTAGGAACAGGTTAGCACAAGGTATTTGACATACGTTTCATTCATCAATATTTCTAAAATTCATGAGTAATTTAACATATGTCAAAATGCCCATGGTGCAACTGGGGTACATATGTAATGGAAATGCAGAATTCACAAATCACACTCTAAAAGCTTTCTACTTGAATCTTGGAAAATAATCTATTTACAAGTAATAGCCCAAAAGGTACCAGCTAACTCTGTTAGAGATCCTTCTAGATTTACATTACCCTAAGAGGTACAATGCACCATTTATTTCATCCCCCTAAAAGGTACACATAACAAGCACCCCTGCCCCCAGAGAGACCATTCTCACTACTGCAATATGATTTTTCACTTACTTCTACCTGTAAGATCATCGAATTATTGGTATCTTCAAAATCCAAAAGAATATGAAGAAATCATGGATATCCAAATCATTGCTGTTTGTTTGTAAATTGTAGTTTTTGATTTTATCATTTTTAAACTACTATAAGGTCTTGGTCTGAATTTTATTAATGTCTAGATCTTTATAAAGTTTTTATGTCTTTATAAATAAATTTCATTATTACTATTGTTGCTTGTGTGCAATGTTTTCCCATTCCAAACCATGTGTGTCTGACTCCCTTGAGCATTATTTATTTTTTTACTGGGAATGCTTGATGTGAAGATACAAGAATATGAATAAATGCATAAAAAGGATAATATACTCTATTTTCAAAGGAATATGATGGGCAGATGACATGGTCTGAAATGGAAAAGGAATACACCAAAGTTGAGAATGTCTATTAAAACTATATTTCTTAACAGTGCCACTGATACCTTGACAACTGTATTGTCTTTGATAAAGCCTTTGACTGCTTCTAATAAAAGCGTGAAAATGCAGTTCACAATTAGTATATCAGGTAAAACACAAGAATAGTACCCCAGATGACCTGTTGGCCATGGTTGGTCAACATATCCACTGTTAATCCACATTACTGTTAGATGGCCGACAAACAGCTGTTAATTGGATGACAGGCCATCTGGGGCATTGTTCTTGTGTATTACCTTAGTAAGTATATGGTATTTATAGGTCCAGTAGACCATGGTCATCATCATCATCACCATTATTATAGTAAAAATCCTCTTGATCTAGCATCATCTGGAGATGAGAGTAACCATAATCTTCAAATCTCAGTTTGGGTTTGTTGATAATACGTTGGTAAAGATATCTACAGAGAACTGCACCAGCAATACCAAATACTAGAACAGCTACTACAATAGCTGCAATAAGCTTTCCACTTAGCGAGCTTGATCCAGATAAAGGGCTCTTCAAAAAAAGTTGACAAATGTGTTTTAGTCAAATGAGGTAATCTAATCATCTGATCTTCTCTATACACAGCCATAAATATACAGCTGGAAATATAGTGTTAAGGTTGACAAGCTGTTACCTGAAAGACACTTTTAGATGAAACTTGCATGCATTGGCACTGTGAGGCAAGTTTCATGAGGGCATTACCCAGTGCTAATGGTCTTGAGAAATGTTATTCACAACACAAGTCTCAAATAAAAAGCAGAGCAAAGTTCTACTTGTGCAACTGGAGCTTGTCACCACCAAGTTTCAAGAAGCAGTGCACTCACGTGTAACACCCCAACATGGCATTGCACAGAAGTTTTAGCTAAAAATTCACTGTGTGATAGAGCGGGCACGTATTCTTGCAAAAAACTCTAAAATATATATACCTGCATTGTGGTATGGTTTGTTTGATTTTTCCCAACTGTTGTTGCAATTCTATGACTTGATCTTGTTGGCTGAAGTAAATAATGTCAGGCTAATGTCACAGGTTATATACGTACCTATTTCAAAAAGGTTGTTGAAGCCAAAGGCGATTGGCAATAGGTTATAGGTAATAAGTGATAGGAGATAGGTCATTCCAAGATCCAATATTAGCTGGAATGACTTGTGTGCTTTTTATTCTTGTCAAGAACATGGAGCTTAGTGTTCGACAGATATTCAATGTTGTTTGTAGTTGAAGAAACCATTTTAAAGGCCTTGAATATTCATGTTTACTTTTATACCCATAATTCCTTTCTGTCTTGGAATGACCTATCGCCTATTGCCTAGGTGTATACAGACACACAGTTCATGCCTACTTAATACAATACCAACTTTTAGCAATGACAGGTGCTTGCAAATTGTCTGGCTCAGATTTCAGATTGCTGACTGACAACCTTTTTTGAAATAGGTGTATATCTATAGCATTTATAAGGTTTAAATATATGTATAAAATTTACCTGCATTGACTTTCTTGGTTTATTTTTTCCACACATCACAGTACTATTTTGAACTATGACTCCAAAGGTGTTTTCAGAGGGAACCACACTACAACATAATGTTAAAAGTAATTGATATAGGAGTTCATTGTAGTTTACATGTCAAGTTTACTGATAGTTAGTGGAGTGTGGTATCACTTTGAAGACTAAAAGAATAATTAAAAATTACCTGTGTTTTTTCATTGTATCAATCACTATAGAGACACAAGAACCAAAAGAATGATAAAAGTCAGATATTTCCTGTATCAGAAAAAAATCAATCAATAAATACTAGATAAATTATTATATATCTTAAGAATTACTATGTCACATGATCATTTCAATCAATCCAAATAAAACTCAGCATTTTTTGGGCTGCTGACACTTTAGGGAATAGCCCACTTTCTATATATGGTTGAGTGATTACACACAATAAGAACCGAATTGAGGCTCCAGGGAATAACAATGAAATAATCATAAGATTGAGTATGTTATGTTTCTTCAAGCAACATAACATACTCAAGAAACAAAAAACATAGTCTAATCATTTACCAAGCAAATAACATTGAAATAATTGTAATTATTCTTTTGTTTCCCCAGAGCCTTGACCCTGATCTTATTGTGTGCGATCACTTAACCATACATTGTATATTGAAAGTGGGCTATTTGGTACGTAAATTGACTTTAATAACCATAACATGATACCTGGTAGCAAGAGCTACTACATCTCCATTCTTCTATTGCTTTTGCTACATTACATTCCTAAAATACATGACAAAAATTTCTTTATGAGTAGAGGCTAACAGCAAGATACCTTACAGTGCCTAAAAATTAATGTTTAACACTGTCATTTTATTATGCAACTGTCTGGTGTTACCAGGGTTCATGCATCCATTGTGGATGCTTGAGCATGAAAGAAGCACAAGAGTTGCATGTGGGAGGTTGCTTGAAGCATATTAAGAGTCACACGAGGTGAAGCCAAGTGAGACTCTAGCTTCTTGAGTACTTAAGCAACCTCCAGAGGTTGAGTACTTAAGCAACCTCACAATGGATGCAGGATATAAGCATGAACCATTTGTTTTATAACATAGCCAGAGCCAAAAATAGCACAAAAATTTGAAAAAAACTTAATGAAATTTTCAATACACGGGCATGTGCTTCTTGATCACATCATTGCGCAGTCCATATCGTGAAATGGATGCACACATGCTCATGCGAATTAACCAATCACAGTGCATGTTATATCATGGCTATGTTATAATACATTACATATTAAGTAAATGTCTTTCCTAACCTCCTCATCAATATTTTTGCTAAATAAACCTTCCACAAAGCTGTCTGTGCAATAAGAAGCTTCTCCAGACACTGATTCAGGTTTGTGGCAGAATGCTCCTAATACTTCACCAGTAAACTCTGTAGTCATTGATTCTGTCTACAGCGTACAAAGAAAAAATTGACAAAATTGAATGGGAAAATGGAAGGAATGATAAGCTTATTTAAATATTTTGGTCAACCAAAAACTTGATTAATTATTAACAAGTAATGATTTCTAATACTTCCTACCTTAGAAAGGATACAGTCTTTACCAACAGCTAAAAAGGTCTCCCAACACTTATCTCTACACATCTGGTGCAACGTAACCTTGAATCTTTCAAACCATTCTCGTAAAACACCACTCCCAGAAACCTGTTGCTGAAGACACTTGTACCTTCCCGAACCACATCTCTCTAGCAGCGAATCAACTAATGTATCTTCGCTACGTGTTGTATTGGCCAAAAAACTCAACAGCGTAAAGTTACAAGCACGTAATTGTGATAAATGTCCCGTACAATTTAACGAATTCCATGGAGTTTTTGTGTAGATGTCACTGTCTTGTTGTAAGCTGACCCCGAAAGGTTTCAAAAGAATATTGTAAAGTTTGACCGTTGATGACGAGTCAAGTCCATATGAAACCTTTGCGACGAAGGAGATCGTTGCAAAGAGAATGAGAGCCGAAAACATTTTCTTGAAGAAAACTTAAATTTTTAAATGAAAACCAACATTAAAAACTGAAAAAGGAAGTTAAAAGGTGCAGACGAATCTCCAAGCGATGCTGGTCAGCGGTTATCAGTTTCGGTACCAGTCTCTACTGCTAGTAAACGGCCAATATGGCGGACACAGGCGAACTTTTGTGAGAGAAAATTCATTTTCTCTTAAAAGTGCTTTTTATTTCAAAAAGGGGATAAAGTGCACGTTGAATTCGTGTTTTAGGAGACTTATATATTCTAATGTTTACGCTGTATTTCCAATCATGAGTAGTGGTTCTCAAAAAAGGGTACGTAATTGGGTCTCATTGTATTCTTTTACCTGAAACTTTTGTGGTACGAGTTTCATTGTTTCAAAGATTAAAGCTGAGATTTTATACGCTGCAATTCGTTTTCTGAAACTTGTCTCGCAGAGCCGTTGCACACAGGTTTCTGGTAAAAGTATCCCGTGTAGCAGGACATTTACGTTTTTATTTTTGCATTGGTGTCCCTTTTGTATAAATGTGGTAGAGTGTACTGTGGTGTGTGAGTAAATCTTATTTAGTTAATCTTTTGTTCCTTGATTATTAAAGGTCCAAAGTACAAATGACAGTTCTATTCTCAGCAAATATTCTATGGTTAAAGCAGGTTATTTTAAAGATGAATTTCTCAAACATTTTGTGACTAAAGATGCCAGGAGATCTCCTCTAATTAATAGGTGAGTTAACTGGTCACAAAGTAAAGGGGAGTAAAACTAGATTTGAAGGACTTCTTTTTCTGCTGGCCCAGTATAAAACTAGGTTGAAAAAATGATGACCCTCCTCAGTTTCTATGCACACCAGTTTCTTTGCTCACTTTATCTAATGTACAGTTTAATAGACAGCCCACCCCTTTCAAGAAGTTCAAAAATAAGATGTGTTACCCAACTCCTGTTTTTACCCAACTCCTGTTTTTACCCCTCTCAAGGACACCAATTCCAGGGAAATAGGTAGCTCAAATTCAAATTTCAAATTTCAAACTTTGCCAGCTAATGAAGCAATTTTATTGTAGACATTAGTTTAATTAATAATATTTTATGCTCAAGCAAATTTCACATTTATCAATTTGATCATTGATAGGGGGTATTACATTCGCATGAAGGCAGTAGAGAACAAGCTTCGCACATTCTTGACCTCAAAAGAATTTTCAAAAAAGCAGGTATGTTATCATGATTTTTACAGAGCCTGGCAATTATGTACACTTTAATTTTTAGCAATTTTTAAAGTAGATTTTGTGTTACTGTGAAAAATTCCTTTGATGCAGGGCTGTAGCCACAATTTTGTGAGTGGTCCAGTTTTCAAAATCTGAAAAAATATTAAAATTTGTTGTTTATAAATTAAAGTGGTCCAGTTGAAAATGGATCAACTGTACTGGTGGCTACTTCCTTGTGGCATGCTGTTATGACCTTGTCAGACTGCAGTGCCATTATTGAGCATTCTGATTGGACAAACAGTGATCTCACAGACCTTAATTGATTCAACAGATTTTATCAATTCCATAGTGTGACAGTGCTGCCTGTATCCTGCATTCCAGTCAGGCTCTCTCACTGCTGCACTTCTCAGCAGCAGGGGTGCATCTGAGGGGGCTTAGGGGCTTTGTCTGAACCCACTAAGCCACAATCGAACCCCATAAATGACAATTACAAACCCCCTAGAAAATTAATCCAATCAAAGAATAATTTTCTTTAAGTTTTGTTTTTACTAATAAAAATATTGGCAGCCAAAATCCTGGGTCTACCTCTGCTTTGTTATTTAAGGTTTCACTCTTTAGCTAGTGCCTTTGGCATCTTCCACTGGGAACTGGAGCAAAAGAGACTCATGGCACCCAGGGTACCTTATGTTTTGTGTGTGCAATAGTTTGCCAACTTTCTAAGTGTTAAGAATAAATATACACCTTTATGTTGATACAGGTCATATCTTTAGGGGCAGGATTTGACACATCATTTTTCAGATTTAATGCTGAAGGCCTTCTGCAAGGATCAGCTTGCAGATTTTATGAAGTAAGATTACAATGACATTGTAGTATCACAGGGAAAAATTTCAAAAAACCATAATTGATATAAGTATTATTCTTTTTAGCAATTCCCATTAAAAAAAACATTGATGGAAAAACAGAACACTTCCCATTTATGGTATTTATAATAGAAACATGAATGGTTACTTGAATGGTTATTACATAATTCCCATTCAGAAAATATGAATGGTAAAGCTATAAAGTCCATTAATGTATTTGAATGTTTATTGCACAATTTCCATCCAGAAAACATTAATGGTAAATGTTTGGATTCCATGATGGTATTTGAATGGCTATTATACATTGTACAATTTCCATCCAAAAAACATCAATGGTAAGTTAATGGTTCCATAATGGTATTTGAATGGTTATTGTACAATTGCCATCCAGGAAACATTAATGGTAAGTTAATGGATTCCATGATGGTATTTAAATGGTTATTGTAACCATTAATGGAAAACTAATTACCATGAATGGTTTTTGTAATTACAATACACATACATGTTTATTGCCTGTAAAACAAGAATGTTTTATAACTTTCCAATAATGTGTTTTAGGGGTGATTTTTAACCATTAATGGATAACTAATTACCATGAATGGTTTTAGAAGAAAAACCATTCAATGTTTATATTTTCTGTAAACCATTATTGGATACATGGAAATCATAATGGTTTAAGTTCACTTCCCATGAATGTAATCAAATAAACATTGATGTTATTTTGAAAGACACATTCATGTTTTTTTGCCTTAATGGAAATTTGCTAATACCCATTATGGTTTTTTGAAATTTTTCCCTGTGTATGATATGGTATGTTTGGATATTTTATGCTTGGGCTACATTACTGTGGCAACTGAGTCTAAGAATTAAATTTTGGAAAAGAAACAGTATTTCTAACATGGCCTTCAATATACACAAAAGCCCTTCTAGTGTCTCTTTTTCATACCTAACCATATTCCTGAAAATGAAAGCTTCTTTGAGGGTCTTGTATACAATTCCTTTTATGTTGCTAAGGTAAATTTAATTTAACAGGTTGATTATCCAGATGTTATAAAAATAAAAAAATCTTTTATCAAGAATGAGCCATCTCTGTACAGTGTAATAGGAACTGAAAGCAATTGTCCAGGAGTAGAAGGTAAACCTCATTTTGTTGTTACACTTTAAGTTGATAAAATTATGGTATTAAAAAGAGTGTCTTTTTTTGACAACATTTGACTAGTAAACTCCAAAATTCTATGTGCAGGGTTGCAATAACAGTGGCAGATTTAGAGAAGAGTGTTTGGGGCATACACCTCTCTGGTAAACACAGGAAAATAGCCTTTGAAATTCCGTAGATTTTTACTGAAACATGTGAACACTGAACACATACATGTACGATGCTAACACTTAGGGACCAGTCATTATTTATGGGGGGGGAGGGGAGGGGGGCTGGTGCAAAAGTG
Source organism: Stichodactyla mertensii (assembly GCA_011800005.2). Taxonomy (NCBI): domain Eukaryota; kingdom Metazoa; phylum Cnidaria; class Anthozoa; order Actiniaria; family Stichodactylidae; genus Stichodactyla; species Stichodactyla mertensii. Next base: position 8,766 of record JAAAQI020134339.1, read on the forward strand.
GATTTACTGTTTGGTTTTTCCTGACCCCCCTTTTTGTGATGCACAATTTGTTCTGACATGTCTAATGACAATATATTTGCATAAATTTCTATAGCCCTCCCCTTTCTCCTTGCATAGAAATTGGTGACCCTCTCCCCATTTGCACCAGCCCCCCCCCGCCTCTAATAAATGACTGGTCCCTTAGCAACATAGAACTAGAAACTTGACTGTCATGTGATCATCAACTTACTCAAATGTTTTTTATCTCTCCAGGCTTCAATACAGAAAAATACACTCTTGTTGGTTGTAATCTGAAAGACCTTAAGAATCTAGAAAAGATCTTGCACAACTGTGGCATTGATCCATCTTGTCCTACTCTTCTATTGTCAGAGGTTGTGCTTTGTTATTTAGATGCTAAGAGGCAAGTTTTTTGTTATATTATTTATCCCTTTATAACATATAACAGTACACATGTGCGCATGCATTTGCATACATGCAAAGTGCTTTTTTCAAATTATGGATGATGCAATGATAGCACAATTGCCTCTCACATCTGAGGCTTCAGGTTTGATTCCTGGACTCAGCATTTCATGTGAGCAGAGTTCTCGTTTGGTCTCTTCCTTGATTTGAGGGATTTCCCTTGGGTTCTCCACTTTTCCTTCCTTCATTGTAAACCCAACACACTAAATTCAAGTTCAATCTGAGAGTTAGGATCGAGAGTTAGCACAGACTTGGAACAGCCCAGAGGTTGTTCTTTGTTTTGCTCAATTAAACTATCACCAGAGAATCCTTTAATGAAGGTCTGTTTTGATTAATTCATTTTGACATTTTGAATCAGCTCTTCTAGTGTCATCAATTGGGCAGCTACATTTTTTTCTTCAGCTGTTTTCATCATCTATGAACAGGTACAGTACATGACGTTCATCTTATAAACTTTAAGAAACCTCTTATTATGCTACCAGTGTTGTGGGTTCATAGGTAATGGTATGTATACTTAGTTGATTAATCATGGTTCAATTTTCAATATTTTAGGTTTTTCCAGATGATCCATTTGGTGTTGTTATGTAAGTATAGAGTACAGTTGAGTCGTAGGTAACATAAACCTTAAAGTATGTAACTCCCTCAGCTAAATTGCTGAATTTACTAACTTTAAAAACACGATGATATTTTTAATTGACATGAAAAAACCTAAACTAAACATTCAATTAGAGAACTTTAACAACTTCTTTAGCCTTTAAATAGGTTCTGTCTGTTGTTGGTTCTTTTGCTTTCATATGTTTTCCGATGTCATCTCATCTTACATCACTTGTCAATCATCTTATATTATTAGTCTAATTAGCATTTAGTCATATAAATACAGCTTGTAATAATTTCTACCTCATTCTGAAGATGGCTAAAGTTAAGCCGAAACATGTCAATTAAAAGTATCATTGTGTTTTTAAAGTTAGTAAATTGCTGAAGTTTCATTTTATCCTTTAATCAAACAACACCTACCCTTCCAGTAATCCAGGGTGTGCAATACTGAAACTACTTCCAAGTTCAGAGAAAAAATGGCAAATTAAAGTCTGTGTCACATTGTAAGTGGTGGATTGAAGGGCTCTGCCATTTCACTGAAAACATCATAGACGATATTAATTTGATTTTTGCAACTTTCCAGTAGTCAATCAATTCTGTCACCACTGGAAAAAGATCTTGAAATATCAAAGCAAAACTAACAACTTGTATGTTTCGGATGATCAATACTTTACAGTTATTATAAATGTCATGTTTTAGGATGAAACACTTTATGCAAGTTGGTTCTCCATTACGTAGTATTAGTGAATTTCCCACTCCTGAGGTTCAAATACATCGATATAAGAAACAGGTATATGTCTATGGTGCATTAAACAATTCTTACTCACCTCAGTAAGGGGATTAAAATCCAGAATTTTTTCCAGGGGATAGTGCACCCATAGAATTTGCAACTGAAAGAGTGAAAGGGGCACATAATAATAGTCCAGGGGACACTTTCCTGTACTTAGCAGGGAGAGGGGGGGGTTGTTGTACACCCTCAACACCCTCCTAAATCTGTGTCTAGCTAAGATAGACCTACTGGATTGGTATGAGGATTCCATTATAATTCTGGGCCAAACTCGGAGAGCAAATCAAGTTGCCAATTTCAGCTACACAAAAAATGAAATGTTTCAGTACTGACTTTCTTCCTTTTGTGTTATCTTTAACAGGGATGGGAATTGGTAAAATATCAAAACATGATTTCATTCCGAGAGTCCTTATCAAGGGATGAATGTAAGCGTGTAGAACAACTAGAGCCATTTGATGAGTTTGAGGTCAGTAGATTCTTACGCCCCATGGAAGGGAATCTGGAATGGTTGTGGATTCTGGATTCCTAGTACTGGATTTCAAGTACTGGATTCTGGGATTCAAGATTACAAAAGCCAAATTTCTGTGAATTCCAGATTCCCTTACAGGAGGTTAATTCTTATTAGAAGTTCAATGGCAAGTCACCTGAGCTTATGAGCACCTTGCAAGACCAGATGAGAGCTTGAAAAAAGGGCTTTGCCCTGCCCAGTCATATATGTCAACTTTATGCCAACAAATTCATACACTTTTTAAACTTTTTTTTGCTTTTGTTTCTTGCATTCCATAGGAATGGGACTTAAAATGCTTTCACTATATTATCCTAGCAGCTTTCAAAGGATCTTGTAAGACTCTATCACAAAAAATGTATCCAGATAATATGGGTAGGTTTGTGACTCTACTCTACCCACAGGGGACCCATGTGGGAATTTCTTAGATTTCTCAGTATTTCCTGTTATTCTCTTTTGATCAAATGCCCTTCACCTCCCCCCCAAAAAAGAAAGTTTGCCAACCCTAACCTACTCTGCTTTAATTTATGATTAAAAGATATTTTGTTCTAAAATACTTTAACCTTTTCATTATAAGAAATTCAAACTTTGTTTTTGTTTATTTCGGTTTTTTCTTTATTTTTGTTTGAAATTTTGTGTTTTAATGATTTTCAAGGAATTTAGATGAGGATGTGATAAGTGCGTATTCCTTTGTTTGTGTTTTCTAGAAAAACAAGAGATTAGCACGACTATTCTTAAAAAAACACGGACTATATTCCCAAGTCTGTTGCCATTAGCAACTAAAAACAAGCTTCAAAGGTAACTGTAGTCGACTCTTGCTTTCAAATCCATTGAACAATAATGTTAACTTGCATGTGTTTGAAGGGAATCGTAGCAATATCATATAGAATGTTATGATGTTATTACTACAGATGCTATGAGATTCAAGGAAAATTCATTTCCTGACTCGGGAATTCCTTGTTGAATTTCACGAGAAAAACGATATCGCACGAGTCGCTAAGCGACGAGTGTGATATTACTTTTCTTGTGAAATTCAACGTGGAATTCCCGAGCCAGGAAATGAATTTTCCTATAAAATTCACTGGTGCGGGAAGAAAAGAAAGAGTTCTAGAAAGAAAGCTAGAATGTTATTGATAAAGGCGTAGGCTACCCGGAGGCACCCGGAGTGTTTCTAAAATCTCTTTCCAAACTCGGTGCAAAGGCTGCGAGAAGCGATGACCGAAAAGAAGAGAAAAAGGTTTCCTTTTGCAACATGACGCTAGTGCCATTTCTCTTCAGTTATTTTCGGAGCAGGAAACTTCTGGTGACCAGGGTAAATGTTTGAAAAACGGTTCCCGCGCGTGTTGTATAGTAGTTTTGTATTTGTTCTTTTTCCGTGACCTTATTCACTCGGGTCTTCTAATTCGATCTGTAAGTTAGTCGTGCCCTGACTTAAATCAGCCTAGAGGTTGTTTCAGGCATAGTTAACTATTAACTATGTTTCAGGGTTCGATTAAATTGATGGTGTTTTTTTTTTTTAATTTAAAAATTTATTTATTTATTTATTTAGGCAGAAAAACAGTATTTTTAACACAGTTTTGGAATTTTCTAGTTGTGGAAAACAACTGAACAGTTCATACTAAGGGAGCCTTCATAATTTATGTGAGAGGGACTTCCCTTAATTTTTTTTTGAAGCCCCCCGCCATTCTGAGTTGTTTTTTTCTGAACCCCACCCCCCCGTATGACACGGCAAACTTTCGTAGCAGTACCGTACTTTACCGTAGCCGTAACTGCGTTTAGTGATTGGATAATTCATGATGGTAATTGAACTGAGTGGAGTGCAATTTGGTCTGAAATCAAACGAGTAATTACAAAATTGCACGACCGCGTAGCGGGAGTGCAATTTGTTAATCACAAGTTTGATTTCAGACCAAAATTGCACGA
>JAAAQI020134350.1:0-28831 GCA_011800005.2 Stichodactyla mertensii
GGTGACTGTATCAAGAGGTGATTGATACTGGTGACTGTATCAAGAGGTGTTGATACTGGTGACTGTATCAAGAGGTGTTGATACTGGTGACTGTATCAAGAGGTGTTGATACTGATGACTGTATCAAGAGGTGTTGATACTGGTGACTGTATCAAGAGGTGTTGATACTGATGACTGTATCAAGAGGTGATTGATACTGGTGACTGTATCAAGAGGTGTTGATACTGATGACTGTATCAAGAGGTGTTGATACTGATGACTTTAGAAGATATTTATGACACTTCTTTTTTTACGTACGTCATATCATTCGTATATTCTTGGTTAGTGATGATAATTTAGAGTGTAATGATTTATTTCTAAGACTAATTACATGGCCATGATGCGCACACTATGTCAAGATTAACTAGTCAGATGACTAGGCGCTGATTCAATAACAAAAAGTTTGTTCCGATTTCATATGAAAAAGGAAAGAAAAAATGATTTATTATGAATGAAAATTATCTTGTAAAACATATTCACAGTGTTCCGTTATAACCGAGAAGAACATGAGAAAGAAAGCAAGAAAGTGAGAAAGAAAGCATACAAATTAAGGATTTTTTCGTTTTTGCGTCATCATTTCACATTTTCATAACAATAACAACCACTGTGATCTATGAATTCACTTTTAGGGAAGTCAAAATGCCAAAGCCAAATTAAATATTTATACATAACTGCAGTTCCTTTGGATACGAGGCTATAGTATCATACACAGAAGACTAACACTGCACACACATTTTCACACTTCTCTATCAGTCCGTATTAAAGGTATTTAAAGATAAATTTACACGAGAGAAATCAAAACAACTTTATGGTGGGACCACTGGCGAACCACTACAGATCACTCTTTTAGAGAGCAACGCGCTAAAAATTAATCCCGCCCGCATTTTTACTCTTTGTAAGTAAAGAAAGTGCTCTCTAGCATTAATCGATAAAATACAATGCAATACATTTTAAATGACTAAAAATAAAAAAGACTTACTGTGTTTTTAGTCAAGGTGTCGAAGCTAACGCCAGCCCTTTGTCACCCACTGATTTAATTTCAATCTCAGATACTTAGAGCTTTTTATCGCCAGCAGAAGCTTAACCGAGCACCCAATATTCTAGAGTGCTTTGAATCATTCGTTCAGTGTGATAGTGAGCAAGTTCATTAAGGAAGACAATGAGATAAGAAAAGCCTGTTCATTCATAGTCAAAAGGTAAAATATTGTCTCTCAATATTTACGCCAGACATTGATTTCAAAACCGTCGAATTTACATGGAGATTTTAAAGAAATGTTTTTTCACCGAAAGAGCACATTTATCTTACATCTCTAGCCGGGTACTGTTTTTTTAGACCGAAAATCCGATGTCATACGTCAGCAATTCATTCTACATTTCTGATATCGCAATAACAGTAAGATTGGCGGTTGCCAAGGCGACCAAATCGCAGGAAGAGTGAGAGTTTACCTAACGTTTCTGTCACATTCACAACTGAGTACACTATTGGTTTTTTTTTCGCTGAATGACTTGTCGTTTTTCAAGATAAAACGTTCACTTTGTCAGCTGGAAACTCAAAAACTACAAAACTATAGAGCAAGGCGAATGTTCTCTTCTTAGTGATTAAGAGTAGAGGTTTCCTGAGCCAAATTTTCAGTTCAAATGACCTATAGCTGTTCAGGATATGAACTAAATCAAAAAGAATTAATGAAATCAGTAAAAATATCAAAAGCAAACAAAAAACTAAAGGAGATGTCGGGACGCTCAAGTTGCTGAGATACAATGCAAATTGAACTCAACATTATCACGAAAAACGAAATATTTTTATAAATCCATTTTAAATTTATTAACGGCTCCAGCAACGTAATAATAAGAATTTACTTATTAAAGGCAAAGAAAGGATCTAGTTATTCTAATTTCCTCGACTAGAAGATTTCTGGGTTCATTTCAAACGCGGCAAAAGACTCGATTACCGGCCATTTTTCATGTTCTGCTATACGTTGACAAACACATTCATATATCATTCATACTAAGGCATTACTTACAATTCCCCTTATTTTGGCCTCTTCTGCTTTGTTAGTGTTCTCGTATCACCAGGATCTCGTCTCCTCCCTTTCAAGAATAATCATGAAAAAAATTGAAAAATCTAAAATTAGAACATTACAAGTCTATGGTTGCTACAGCAGTTCATATATATTCTTGTTTACTTCGGAATCGAGTGAATTAGTTTCTTCTTTTCAGTACAGTTCGAAGAATGAGCGCTGAATATGACTTTGAAATGGTTTTGTCTTCGTCTCGGCCAATTACAATCCAGCTCACACACAGAGTAACATACAGCTCTTATTTGATATTTTCTTTGAACTTATACGACATTTGCTCTTAGTCAACAGTCCGTGATATTACGTCGATCTAATTACAGGACGATATGTCGCTTTGGTTTTTACTTGTCTGTCCAAGACAAATACTGAAGATGTCCAAAGGGACAGAACAAGTTATAAATCAAAATTAAAACGTCTAAGTTTTGAAAGCGAATGAAGCGGCATCTTAAAGAACAAAGAAATTTTATTTCATCAGAATTTGCATTAAATTGTTAATTGATCTTTGTAAAGGAGTAAGAGACACAAACATATAAACAAAAACTGAGCAACAACAACAACAAAAAAAACCGACATAAACAAAATAATAGCAACAGTAACAGAGAGAGGGACTGCTACAGCAACGACAACACCACCAACAACAGCCACAACAACAGCCACAACAACAGCCACAACAACAACTGACAGCAACAACCACAACAGCAACAATAGCAGTTTTCTATCATAAGCTTTTTAAAATAGTATTTACACTTATATATGACACCTATATCTTTTGAATATTTCGTTCTGTGTAATTGCGATTCTACTCGCGCTCCTTTCACTATAAAAATTAAAACACCAAATGATTTTATCGAAGAACAAAGATTTTATGCGCGCGCAGTGTAAAATATAGGACTTTTACAAGATGGGGGGGGGGGGAAGAAAAAAGTTATGCAAGAAATAATAATCATGATCATCAATAAAGGAGCTGTACATTGGTACAACAAGGTACTGGTCGTAAAGTTAAGGGAGGGGAGGGGAGGGGAGGTAAAACTGGGTTTGAAGGAGCTCCTTTTTCTGGCCCATAGACCCTATGAATAAATGGCCGCCGCTAATTTGCACAAATCAAAAGCCGAATGAATTGAGAAAATATTTTGTTTTAACATAAAAGACCATCAGGGAATTAGTAAATGTGCACAGTTTCAAAGCATAATGATAAATCGCTGCAGAGTTATAAGCAGTTAAAATGTGCTAAAAACAAGAAAACGAGGCTGGTCGTGCCTTGGCTGTGTTTCACATACAAATCCTTCTAAATTTAAATCGCTGTAATTTCACTGATATTAATGCTAGGACCATGAAAGTTTGCTTATTTACTAATCTTATCATGCTCTTTCGAATGGCTGTTATAACTTTACCAGCTGAGCGCAAAGTGGTATTCCCTATTCATGGCTTCAGTTTTCATAGCGTCTATTATACAAAGAGGGTGAAAAAGTGATGCCTCTTACCAGTTTCTATGTACCCCAGTTTCTATGCCCACACTGTCTAATGTACTGTTTTATAGACAGCCCACCCCCTGTTTGTACCCAGCCTCACCCCGTTCATACCCATCTTTACTTTAACAGACACGTCTCCCAGCAGACGTTTTCATGTGTTTTATACGTTCTTTTATCGTTCTCCTATTGAAATACTCACTAGTAGAGTCAAAATACTTTTCAAGATCTTTATCAAATAACTTAAATACAGAATATTTATCTCACAAAAGTGAGACAATTTCAAACGCCTTTGCAATAGCTACTAAGGGTATCCTTTAGTCTAAAGTTAATTTCAACAAAATTATTTCGTCTTTTTTAGTAATATATTCATCATGGATTCAAAACACGCCCGGCATGATGTGATATTTTCTAGATTTTTTAATTTAAAATGAAACAAAACTTAAAATAATAGTCAAAATAACGTTATTTTTTTTCTAGACTGTACAGTCTAAGTTTAAGGTCAAAATTAGGTTCGAGAGTTTGTGGGAACTAAGCATGCGCTCTTTTCGCTGATCTGTTATGAATATTTCTTGAAAAGTAATTTGAAGTTGCAAAACATTTACCGGCCCATTGTTCTTGTTTCCGTAGGCTTACGTAATTTAGAGCTTGTGTAAGCTAAATTAAATCCTGCAACAGCCTGCTCTCACCATCTAAAGATCGAAGAATAGCGAGAATATGTGAGCACCGTCTCTAAGGAAAAACAACAGTCTAGGTCTGCCATTATTGTTTGAGAAAGAAATTCGGCATTTTCCAATACATAAAAATCCTGCCCAACACTGGTAGAAATCGTTTCTCATCGATGCTAGTTTTTTTTTTAAATCAGTATTCCGAAAACAACAAAGCAAAATTCCAGTAACAACTGAATGTCTATGAAATGCTGTACATCAAAGACATACAGCCCAATTTGAACATCCAATGTACCTCTATGCGTGCTAAATTGTTTACGTGACCCTCTTAGCTGCTTTGTTTTCTCTAAGGACCATAATTCTTATCGTCATCACATTTTCGTGTATTTTTTCATGTATTTTTTAATGTACGTATTCTCTTCATTTCCACTTCACCTTGGCTTGACAATGTCGTTATGAAAGCCTCGAAAAGATATCGCTTTTTAGCTCACGTTTTCTTTAGTTTTTCTTCATGGATTTTAACATTTTTAGCGTTGAATTTTAAGTTGAATTTAATTTGACATTTCCAATTCTTTCAAGAACTACTGCTGTCTTTGAGAAAGTGCTTAAGCTGTAGGAAAAGACACAAATTTTAGGCTTTAATTTGGAGACAAATTTTGGATCCTAACAGTTCACGGAGAGTCTAGAGTTAATTTTTACAGACGCAAGAGAGAGAGAGAGAGAGAGAGGTTGAAGATTTATTAAGGGAATTTATGTTGACCTCATGCTGAGTACTCTATTTATTTGTTGCTGAATCGAGTGAGAGTTTCATAAAAGAATTAAAATTTATAGCCATTTCTTGGACAGACTAGATTGTTTTTAATACTGTTGTTTCAAAGTGTTAAGCTCTTAATAAGGCGAAAAGGAACATATATGCCGTTGGATTCTATATACTAAGGTCAAACTGGGAATTGGAAAAAAGAACAAGATAAAGAAAAGAAACCGGAAATGTGGATGCGAAGAAAACAACAATAATCTTTTGACAGCAATCTGACAGAAATGTCCAAAAAGTAAATTATAACATATCGATATGAAAAATAACAAAAACACAAGTGTAATTTAGGAACGTAATTTGAAAATGATAGACCAAATTGTTATTCAGTTCTATCTCAAATTGTAATTGTATTTCCAAGTTTTGATTAGAATCTACGAAAAGTAAAAAAAATAGGCATGAAACCGATAAAATAGTAGTAATTATATAGGAAATGGGAAAAAAAAGAGGAAAAAATGGTAAGAATTGGAAGAAAAACAATGTCAGAATTGAAAGAAAAACCTTCAATAAATGAAGAAATGTCGTGATACAGGCACAAAAACTCTGAATTGACAAGAGAAATAATCAGGTTTTCAAATGACCATCGATTAAGAACAAAACAGCTCAGGTAAAGAACACGAATTAAAAAACCTGTGATGACAACAAAACAAGAAAATGGAGAAACAAAAAGGCAAAGCTAAATTAAATTGGAAAAATTAAGAAAACCAAATTAGCATACATAAGCGTTTTTCTCTCAAGGAAAGACACTCGGCATTTAACGACCCGCCTCAGGGAACACCGCGGATGAAAAAAAGGGATACGGTTGTAATCGTTAGAGTAAAAAAGAGCCCTTATAAGAACAGTGTTACTTTCTTAAGTCATAAGGAGAGCTAAAAGTCACCTAGCACAGATTTCAAAACACGAGAAAGCTGGGGCACGTGATAAGTTTGAGGCCGAAAAAAGTATCTTGTCAAATTCGAAAAAAGAGCAAATCGAACCCAATTCATTAGGGAAAAAAAAGCTAAAAATCCAGCATTTCCAATGTTAATTATCTATCCAGTCTTTTTATATTGTCGGCGGTTTGTTTCAAGGATTAGACTCGTTTAAAATGGAATAAAATGTCCATTCTTGCGCTCCAAAATGGCGTCGAGTGTCTCACAATGTTACATGAAGTATTGATTCCAGAGATTCTAATTTTAACGTAGACGATACGAAAAGCTTTGAAATGTTATTAAGAGTATTATGTCTGCTACAGTTGAAAATATCATTCTGAACTCAATGTGCTTTGTTGTATTGGACCTTAGTTGCAGTTAGTTCATTATTAGCCAGACTGCACAGTAAGATTTCAGAGGTTTTTTCTACAAAAAGGAAATTGATTTTGATTATAAATTTCCTAAGTTTATCAACAAAGGATCACTTACTTTATAAAAGAATATCGATTCTTAGTTTCGGTAATCGCCAACCCTGATATAGTTTTGCTCGTATTCTTTAGGTTTTATGTTGTCGACAATGAAAATAAAATTCTCTAGAGAGTGTATCAAATATCAAATTATTTCACACTTAAAGGGTTTCATAAAGGAAAAAATGTGGAATTAAAAAGATTTTCCTCGAAGAGTTAATCAGTGTATGAATTCTCTTTTCGCCCTCAAGAATACTACTAAAATCGCTTGGGAAAAAATATCTTACTAAGAGTGCACGAAAAGAAAACTATTTTCACCATAAAAATATATTTTTAGATTCCCGACTGCAGCGGTTTCCCATTAGATGATTCGAAACTCCAGAAGAATTTTCGACACAAAATTCTCATTCTATCTATTAAAGTTAAAAAAGAAGAACGAAGAAGAAGCTGAAGGGAAAAATACACTTAGAAAAGAAAAATAATACAAATTAAGTGCAATACGAGAACAAACTAGCGGTCTGTACACATATTCTTACAGAAACATATGCAGAAACTAATGGTAATTTTGAAATAATTTTTTAAAGCCGTGGGGTGAACTAGCTAAAACACTTCAAAAATAGAACCCGAGCTGAACTACGTTTGCTAAAATTTTACAACGTGCTGTTGTAGAAGATATATGGAAAAGGGTTTATTTTTGACTATTCTGACTGAAATGATTCATACACCACGATTTTTGTGAGTAAAATGGACTGTGTTCCTTCCTAAAAGAAGAAAGCGAGGGTGTACTTACGACTTTTACGAGGTAAAAGTCATTTTCTATATTGCTTAAGAATCTGATAACAAGAGGAAAGGAAATTCACTTCGACTAACCTCTCACTCAACACGCTAGAATGATTTTATCTTCCTCCAGAATAGAACAGGAACTAGTTTAGCTTTGATCACCTTTGAATCTTTTGTTTCAATTCCACAGGGATTTTCCTTCGTGCTGTGTATCAAACCCGTTGGTCAGGATTTTTTACTGAAACGCTCAAAGCGCCAATACGCATGCGTAGTCTTAGCTATAGTTAGACAACTAGTACTAGTGTTGTATGAATCATGGCAATGTTGTCCACCCACATGCGATAATTCTTCCATTATGAGAGAGAATGAAAACACATGTCTATACTGAGGTTATATGACTTCTGTTAATGGAACAAAGCTGTTATACCGCCAGACAGTATTGCCTTTCTGCGCCCTCGGAAATGCCGAACCCTCTCGTAAAAACACTCGTGAAACACTCGCAAAAAGTTCGTGAAATCTTCGTGGCATTCATTCAACATGGCATTGATGTTTTGGAAAAGAATGCTGAACAAAGTCAAGGGGGAAAATTGGAAAATATAAACTTTATCTTCTCCTAAAATATACTGAAAATCTTCAAAAACAAACAAACAAAGAAACAAACAGCACGTGAAAGGAACCAAACACACAAGCTATATACTAACGAGGCAATAGCTCATAAGTGCCATCCCTTGGAATTTTAAACACAGACATTCACTATCGCATCTATTAAGTAGCTAAGCCCGAATTAGTTGCTATGGTAACCAAAGAACAACACGGCTGTTACCATGGTAACCAACTTGTTAGCAGGTTGTCATAAATAACTCGGCATGACGTACGATCGGACAAAGGAACTGGAGACACAAGACAGAGAGAACTGGAGGAGTTGAGGACCGAGAAAATGATAATAAATTATCCGAGGAAAATTATGTCTTAAAAATATCACTGGGTTAATAACCAATTCAAGTTTTCAGCTTTATTAAAGAAAGGAAAAAAAAAACCGCGCCGCAACTGCTGCTAAAACATCGGGAAGAAAATAAAATAAAACATGAGGGATATTATGGTCATTAATAATTAACAGTTATTATCATTATTATTCATTATAATATGTTGAGCTTTTTTGGGGCTTAAGAGGTTTTAAGAAATAACTATAAAAAAAAGTAGCAAAATGAATGTCAAATGTCAATCTTTTGTTACTCAGCTCTTTATTTTCCTTGACCAACTCTTGATTTAGTACACTTTGGGAAGAGATCGTTATGCTACCCGCGAAAACGTTTTATAAAGAAAAAAAATGCCGAAAGTTTAAAAGAAGAAAATAGTGCTAAGGAAGTTGTCTTTTGCTTATCATTTAAGTTTATTTATTTTTGTTAAACGAATACTTTTTTGTAATTTCTTGGAGTCATTGTTGTAAATTTATTCCTTCGAAAAAATGCTTTTTGTTCTGTTATGCTGAATTTTCAGTCCTTTTAATCTAATTATTGCAGGAGTATGGGTTATATTAACGATAATTCTTTAGCGAAAACATTTCAGTTATTTCTCTGTCTTTGAAGAAGACAATTTGGTGATTTAACGTGGTTCAAACGACATTATTTTGTGAACTGTTCCGCATTTTGATTTTCTCTTTGCGACTGGCTGGCTTCCTCAAACTCCAAATCATCAGAATTATCACCTGTAGTCTCGTTTTTACTCGGTAGTCAAATTCATTAGAAGATTGAAAAAATCTTCCCTATTTTATTTCGAAAAACCATCTGAATTTTGAGCATTCAGCCAGTTTGGTTTCTTGATAGGATGTGCATTCGAACTACCTTTAAGGTAGTTATGTACAGCAACAAGAGAAAAGCATCAAACGGGCCATTATTACGAGAACAAACTTACCAAATTATAAACGGCTCTTTGTCTTGTCACAAGATTGAAAACTAATACTTTTTGTCCTGCCTGCAAAAGCTCTGAAAAGGAAATGACCAAAATATATCTGAACAACGTTAGGTATAGGATATTGAAGAATGTGTATCCTGATATAGCTCATTTCTAGATACGAGTAAATACGAGCACCAGAATTTAACATGACGTTTGAATTCAAGTTTTACTGGTAGCTAAATTGTTAGTTTAATGTCGTGCAAGGACTGAACTTCCAGCTGAAGGAGAAATGAAATATTGATGAGCCGGTCTTTAATTCCAGCGGCATAACACGTACAACTCCCGCAACTTTCCGATCCTACGCCTTACGTTATCCTGAAAAGCTATTTCTGTACTGAGAGACTATTCTCGACTTTGAAGTCTTAAAGTGTCGAGCGTAACCATTTTTTTGTCATTTTAGTGAAGCTTTATTTTTTACTGCGGTGTTGTGAAAAGGACTGCTGATGTTTACCATCATTTAATTAGATAAGTCATTGCCTTTCTTACTAACATTAATAAATGCGTTAATCGTTTACCTGTTTTAATTGCATGTTCATACTTAATTTATTCTACCTCAACTAAGGCTTTTCGAGTTTCGATATCTGAAGTAGAACTACTTTCTACGTTTTTTCTGAAATTCGTATCGCGAAAAAAGTTCCCAAGACCACAGTACCGTGTAATCCCCCTTCAAACTTGTCTCGCAACGCCGTTGAACACTAGTTTCAGCTATCAAACGTTATTAAAAGTAACTGAGCTGTCTGACGGGCTCATGGTTAATAATATAATTTGAACATTCAAATAGCACATAAAAGATAAACAAAGTATAAACTATTTCTTATTCCCGTAATACAATTTATTATACATTTTTCTAGCTATCTCGATTCTGATTGGCCGAGATCCTACAGCTAATCAGAAGATACGTAGAGGTTTTGATGAAGTGTTTAGCTGTATTATTGTGGTCATTTAATTATATTGTTTAGGCCGTGTTCCATTGTTATTTCACCAAATTGTAAGCCTTGTTTAAGATGTCTTCGTACTGCCCCCAGCTAATTAATATCTTCAGAAAAATTTTCAGATATGACATTGATCACTATCTTGAGTTTAAAGCCCAAGTGTTGGACGCGCGCTTAAATATTAGATTCGCAAACGAAAATGATAAGAATTTGCTAAATGTTCAAAATGTATAATAAAACAATTATTGAATTCGGTTTTCGCATGATGTCGTATAGAGCTACCTTATTTCAACAACTCAATCTAAGGCACTGTGTGGCGCATGACACTATATTATCCCAAGGAGAAACCTTATTACGCTCAAAATAACCACTAAATTAATTCATTCAAGAGTTGTATATGTGCCAAAATCAATATATGTGTTACTGATCTATAAATTACCTATGAACGTGGTATATGGCTATTAATATCAACTATGCTTGCGGACAAACACACAAATGAAAGCTTGAGAGCATTAAAGTCACCGAGCTCCGCAAATACATTTTGCAATCCTGCTTGTCATTGCACGAGAGCGTTTCGCACGATTCTCCTAGACTAATCATATCTCTTTATTCAGTGAAACCATTTGTCAGTGAATTCAAGTTTGCGTCGGTTTTGAGAGGAGATGGGGTTGCTAGGATACCGGAATGAAAAACTTTGGCACCAAGAAATTCCAACGATGAAATATCCGCAATGTCAAAGCATCCTGACATTCTGATTGGACGAGAAGTAATGCCAAGCAATTTTATTGGTCAGATGATGCTGACGCACCCTGATATTCTGATTGGGCGAAATCAGAAGTCCATAATTAGAAGTCTGACGAGATGTGATGACGATTTGATTGGTCTGTCATTGTCTTACTGTGTTACTGCGAGTTTTTATAAGTAAACTATTATGAAATCAGCCTTCCTTGGCACAGTTGCTAGACGTGCAGAAATGTTGGTCAATATTTTATAGCTTTTTAGAGTGTTTTCCCAACTGTTCGTATTCCGACCCAAGGGCACGTGACTCCAGGCACGTATCGTAGACTGATTTAATAGTCGCAGACGTTATAGAAATCAATCAATACATAAAAAGACAACCGTAGTAACTTTCCAACAACTTCTTCATCATAGTCGATGAACTACTCTCTCTTATCCCTCCTTCCCTCCCTCTCTCTATCCCTCCCTCCATCTCTCAATTTAAGCAGGTTGAAGCTGTTGGAAGATGAACAAAGCGAAGGGAAACTAGAAAAATAGACAACGTACGGTGGCAAAATGAGGGTCACTACGAAGGCATCTTAAGCAAGGCCTAGGATTTGGCAAAATAACAACGGAAAACGACCTAAACGATAAGATTAAGAGGACAGAATCTTACAATTCTAAGAAAAGTTTACTCTCAAATTGTCTGGTTTCCAAATATAAGACGTACTGATGTTTAATACACAATATTTACTGTATTTGGTGACTGTTGCCGCTTCTCTAACGCCGCATTGATATCAAACTTCATTGTGTTGTTATCTTCACTGTTTTGTCCCCCTCCCACGACCATGATCCTTAGCGTTTAAACAATAGATTGTTTTGATGTGACGTCCATAATAATGAAATATGGCGATTCATAGTCAAATTTCGTCATGTAAAGTTTGGTTTTCCTAGATTATGTTCAATAAACATGCTATTTCCCTGTATATCGATACCAATATCATCACATATGGAACTAAAGTTTAATATATATTCAGAGGCTGTCCCCAAATTTTTGAAAATGAGATTCAACGTCATCATTTAAAGAGTTATAGAAAATCTTCAGAACTTACGTTACAGACAAAACACATTTCCAAGGACCAACTGCTGATATTCACTCCAATATGTTCGATAAACTAGCATCTGAATGTGACCTGAATGTTAATTTTAATACTTCTAACTTAGATTCATGTACCTATGTCTAAAAACGATCGTTTCTCCCAGTGATTTTGTGTGTGTGTGTCTGTGTGTGTATTTAGTTTATCTATTTTAATTTTTTGCAGGCAAAAAAGCCTAGTATTTAGATTGATTTTTCAATTTTGCTGTTTGTCTCATCAGAAGAAAACAAAAATAAGCACTATAGGAGAAAAAATAAAAAATTATTAACCAGTCTAGGTGTGGTTAGTTATATTGAGAAACTATTAGACTTCAGGTATTAGGATGCGACTGAAAATGATTATTCCCGTCTGTGAAAAAAATGTTTTTCGCTTCTTTCATAAGATTGAAATATTATCTTTAACATTTTTGTAAAACGTTTTTCAAATTTTGGATTTAATGGCGAGAACTTTGAGAAAAAAAACAAATTGTGCCAAATTCAACACATTTCTATCTGTCATCGGTTACCTTGGATCGTATTGTAGACAGACGATTCAGTGGCCAGAAGATTTTAAAAACCACAGAGTACAAACACAGTTTGAAGAAGCGCAAAAAATGTTCAAAAGGGGGATGTTGCGTCTGAAGAAGCTGGTTAAATCTGTTTTGTGAGCAATGATGAATCAGAATGTCCTTTGTTTTTGTAAAAAAAAACTTAAACGCGGCTTGCCGGGACCAGAGCTTATGACAAGTGATGACAAATGGTAAAAACTTAGTTGTTTTGGTCAACAATATCGTGGCTCCCTGCAGCTTCCCGCTTCAAATCGTAAACAAAACGCTTTTTTATCTTGTTTCTTGTCGCCAAACCCATAACGAGCTTTGAAAAGTTAAAAGTCACTAGGATTTTGATGAATTTCCATACAATTTGGAGAGCATATAAAGGAACTCATATTTAAAAAAAAAATTCATTTTAAAAGTTACAACTGTTTTTATTAGAAAACTCGGGCCCGTTTCAAACGCCGAATTTCTCATGTGCCGAATCTAATGCAAGTGAACTTAAACAATAGGTTTTGCTCATGTGAGATTCGACGTTTGAAACGGGCCTCACTTCGAAATGGATTGCCTTACTTGGACACTAAAATTGCGAAAGATATAAAAAAATGTAAGACATCCTTTTTGAGAATAGTATCTCCGGAGTGTGATAAGGGTTTTTTATGAGGTACGATTCATATTTCGCTTCGAGGCCGATAACTTTCACTGCATTCAAAAACTATGTTTATTAAACTTTTAGAAAATGTATATTTTTATCGTATAAATGTATAGGGAGCGAGCGCTTTGTCTGCGTTTACGCGCATTGTGTTCGCGCAGCCGGTTTATGATTCTTCGAAGTTTTTTCGTTCCTCTTTTTTTCTATTTTTTATGATTGAAGCTTTATAGTGCGCCAGCCATATTGGATTTCGGACCGAATTCTCCAGAACATGAGCAAAAGTCGAAGTTTTGATAGTATTCACTAGAATAAACATGGCCGTTTGTGATAAATGTCCACTGCATGGTGGATGAACTAATTTGGGAAGATACTTTGGCTATTAAAGCTAAGACAGTTGTTGATGGGACAACACAATGACGGCGGGAATAATGATGCAAAAAAACACTTGTGTTATTCTATTCATCGTCACAGCATGGTATATATAACGGGAGAAAAACTCTCAGCGTGGTGAGGGTAAAGCTCGTCTGAATTATCTATTTTCGAGCATCCCCTCAAAAAAAGAAGAAAGAAAGAAAAAGAAAAGAAAAAGAAAAGAAAAGAAAAGAAAAGAAAAGAAGAGAAGAGAAGAAGATAAGAAAGAAGGAACACAGGAAGTGTGAAACATGAGATAATTACACGGTAAACTAGTTACATCATGCAAAGACTAGCCTCCTACGCAGACGTCCTTAGGGTCGTCACGCAACGCTCCCTTCGTGGGGAGGGAAGCGTTGCGTGACGACCCTTAGGACGTCTGCGTAGGAGGCTAGCAAGAACATTCTGCTTCTCGGCAATTGCTAAGGGTACATCATAGTCCATGAATGTTTTAAGAAACGAAGAAATGTATGGTTTATAACTTGCGTGACATATTGTGGAGAATAACGTGACGATGACGTAATACAAGAATACATCCACGAGTGAAAAAACGCCGAAGAACTACAACAACAACAACAGCAACAGCAACGGCAACAGCAACAACAACAACAACAACAGCAACAGCAACAACAACAACAACAGCAACAGCAACAGCGACAACGACAACGACAACGACAACGACAACGACAACAACAACAACAACAACCCGAAGAGGCACCGAAAAATAGCGGGATTCCGAGGATGCGAACGACATCCACAAATCGAGAATCTTGCCTGAGCAACACAAGAAGCCCAAAGCGATTGAAAGGTTAGTGTCACTGCTCGCCAATAAGCCTTTCTGAATGAAGGCGTAACTTCCTACCACTACCAGAATGCTTTGAGTGGCTTCTATTGTCAGGAAAATTTTACCAATTGTCTCTTTATACTCAGGAGAGTAAAAAAATCTGAATAAGAAAGCATTTTGACAGATATCAGTAGTGATAGTAAAATGATGCGTGTAAAAACTCAATAGCACAGTGTGATAGCTCAAAAGCCTAGTATCAAGTAGTTCTTCATAAGATAAGTATTTACAGAGTGCTTTTGAAAGACTCTAGTTGTCTTGCAAAGCTACAGCAGATTCCACGCATGCGCTTGTCGATTAACCTCGGCGTGGGTCCAGTCACGTGACATCCAAGTCTATTTATCAGTGAGCTTTCTGACATCAACTTGATTTAGCCACGAAAATGTGAAGCCTGCTATCTCGACAGATAATGCTGGCATCAAAAGACATTTCCTTTTGATAACGTTTTATGGCAACTTATGTCATACCTTTGTAATTGATGAAAAAGTCGCGTTTTCGCGCGAATGGCAGGAGTTTCTAGACATTTCATCTCGCTAAGATAGCTTTATCATTAAAGTATTTCTGCAGGTTCTCTTTTCAGCTGGGATGTACTCGAAAAATAAGAGTAAAAAACTTGCTACTCTCGTGTTTAAGACACTTAAAATGATTTCCCGCCTTTTCAGGCCCCGATTTGGCGCGCGTTCGTCGAAGACTTCCCGGGCTTTTTACATAACCCGAACAAGGTCGAATGGCCGAATGATAAGATAACAACCATTCGATGTCAAACAAGTAACTACCCATTTCGATTTGGCGCCATTTTCACGAGTCACTGTCTACAAAAATAATAATTAAAAGCTTAATTTAAATGTTTATACCGCTACTTCTTAAATATAGGAAATCACTTTCGCTTTCCCTCAAGACGAGAGTTTGCTAAACATTGACTTTTCAAGGGCCAAAACGTCATGTATCAGCGACTTAATACGACAGTTTGTGGAGCGTTTGGAGTCGAGATTTTTCGTCTTGGGCTACGAGATTTCCGATGTGTTTGCCAGCTCACTTTAATCCTAAAGATTCTCGGAATAGCACCTAGTATTATTTGCTTTTCATTTCAAACCTCCGGCCTTTATAATTCCAGAAATAAACAAAGACCTATTGCGTTTTTAAAAAGGCTTCGCTTCTTTTTCCCCAGATTTGATATTCCGTTGGCTATTATTTACATTTGTCCTCGATTTTGAGATACTAAACCACGATTCAGTTCATCCGTTGAGCCCCTCTTTTAGTTTAGCAAATACCGCGACATGAAATACAGCATAAAGCAAATGATAATTAGCTTCCCACTGACCAGGATTAGGAACAAAGCGTTTGACCCGCACAAAAGATTTCAATGAAAAAAATCTTTAGGCTCAATAGGATTTGAAAGTTATTACTCCCTTCAAAAGCTCCAAAACATTGAAATGAGTTTTTAGTGGGATTGGTTCAAATAAACAAAAAAGCTATAATCGCTCATGGAGTCAAATTTCAAACAGACTGAATATTAAAAATCTTCGCTCATGAAAAAAAATTGTAATAAAACCTAGACACCGCGTTCAACTATAGAATACCTTAAAATTTATAATTATCTTCCAAATAAATAATGCATTATGAACTATTTCTCGAGCACGAGACTGTCATTTTAACTCAAAGAATGAACTAGGAATAAAGCGTCAAAATTCAGCAAATGTTTTGAGAAAAAGAAAGAAAGATAAAACAAGTCAGAACTTACCTGACCGTAGTCACAAGTCATAAAAATCGAGAACTGGCACAGACTGATAACGGCAGATGTTATTTTATACACACAGACTAAAGTATGAAGGATTTCACTGAGAAAACAATGTAGGCACACTTCGGCAATTAATATATATGCTCGTTAAGAAAACGTTTAAGAATTGCTGTCGAGCAAAATTTGAATTTCCAAACGCTAGAAACAGACTCGAAGAAAAAATCTGACATGTTGTTTCTGGTGTGTGATAATTGAAATTTTGCTTGTTCAAATAAAGATCTCTCGGTGTTTCTTCTTCTTCTTCTTCTTCTTCTTCTTCTTCTTTCTTCCTTCCTTTCTTTCTTCCTTCCTTTCTTTCTTTCTTTCTTTCTTTCTTTCTCTCTTTCTTTTTTTTCCTTTCTTTCTTTCTTTCTTTCTTTCTTTGTTAGAAAAAGAAATCCAATTTTCCTGAATTTTCTCTTGAATTTCACATTAGCAGTCAAGATATAACGCTTTTAATTTAGTTTAACGAGTCGAATATGACTAAAAACTTAAGAGAACTTTTAGAAAACAACGGAAATCAAGCTTCCTATTTCCTTCAGAAATCAAATCATCGAAGTCTTAATAAAGAACTTTCATAAGTTAGCATTAAATACACTTGAAAATCCAAAGTAACGTGGATATATAAACATTCAAGATTGCTGTAAACTATCTTTCGTCTTATTTTCGAGATGTTCTGAAAAACTTTACTGAGCAACAAACTGAAGCGACAAAATCAGTTGTGAAACCACTAGTTTTTGCTGTATATTCTTAAGAATCGAGAATATTAGCTTAGGATAATTGTTCTTGTTGACAGAGTGAAAAGGAAACGGTACATGTTAATAGTAATAATAATAATACCCAAGAGGTTATATGAGTAAAATCAGACGGATGAGTATTGACTAAAATGGCGCCTTGATATGATTTTTTTGGGCAAGAATATGATCATTAGATGTAGTTTTGTGATAAAAGTAAAGTATTTACAGTAAAAACCTCGAGATCATGGAGCTATATCTCTTCACATTTAACAATATCAATAACAGAAAAATTCTATTTGTAAATTTAGAGCCAAGACGTAAGCTAAGAAGATGAATCTGTGACTATGCATTGGTGACTGAAGAAGTTACTGCCGGCTGTTGCTACTAGTGATGATGATGATGATGAATGATGATGATGATGATGATGATGAACGATGAATGATGATGATGATGATGAATGAATGATCATGATGATGATGATGAATGATGGCGATGATGAATGATGATGATGATGAATGATGATCATGACGATGATGAATGATCATGATCATGATCATGATGATGATGGTAGTGATGACAATGGCTGCAGTGATGGTATTGGTGCCTGATGATGATGATGCTGGTAATGATATTGATGCTGCTGTCGATGATGATAATGGGTGATGGTGGTTGTGGTGATAGAATGACTGTGGTGGTGATGATTGTGACGAAATTCTACAATACACAACAGTATGACCGATGATGATGTTGGGAGCACGAATGTCCTACGAGAGGAAACTTCTTCAAGAAACTATAGACTTTTAAATGGATTCAGACACTTTGTTTGCTTCTCGTCTCTTCGCTTGATAGATAAGAGCACAATTGATCATATCGATTCGCTGAGAGGAGAATTAACTGGCCATATTATCAAACGCTTATACACTAAACGGGAAGAGAGCCCGTTTCAGTGCTACGCCGAGAGCGCTAAACGTAATTACAGAAATCCAGAAATGGCTGAGAACATTTCATTTGAAAATCGGCAGGGTTCCAGCCAGCCTTTCATGTCTATTTTAAAATCTTAAACTAGCAAGTCGCTATTGCTTTACGACAATCACTAGTCAGATATGTCATTTTTATTTGAATATAGCATATCTAATTTGACAGAGCATATTAATCTTAAATACAAAATGAACGATAATGTGTGAGAGAAGAGGCACAAGACAGAGAGAGAGAGAGAGAGTGCAGAATAAAGGATTTCAAGCTCGTGCGGTGCGGCCGAGAGTATTGCGAATATTATGTACTACTTGGTCGAGTGTCTTAGCAGGAAATTCATATTTTTTCCTTTTGATTTTTAAAAAAAATATTCCCGTTAAAATCAAGAGTTTATGCGTTTCTGGAGCGATAGAATTATTTACCAGAAAAGCTAAAAATAGAATTGCTTACTTTGTGTATCCTTTCATTGTTAGTTCGTAGAAAAAAATCCTTGAATTAAGAATAATGAATCATATTTTTTGCGCTTTGTAATGTGTTATCAGTTTAGAATCATCTTCTAAACTTAGCACTTTGAATCGACCGACGAAGAAAGGGACTAGAAAATGAACGATTAGGTTTGGACTGCGACTTATCGGAGTTTTTCTCAAACTGGACGTCTATTCGCAGTTAGAGTCTCTATTTAAACGTAAACAAAGGTGAAAAAAAATCAGGAAAACCGATCTTATTTTTCTTAGTTTGGAGTAACTGGATGCGGAAGTGTGCGATAAAACGTTCTCAAGTTATGACAGCATTTTGGAGCGTTTTTCCAAGTTTTTGAGCTTAATTAATATCCTCAAAAACAAACCAGGCCTCGTAAGTACATTTCGAAGTAAATACTATATCTATCTGCTTTTTTTTTTTTTTTTTTTTTTGAAAATTCTGCTACAACATTGAATTAGTGATTTTACGGATTTTTTTCGACGAAAATGAGACTGAAATTCAAGTTTATCCTGCGAGATCAAAAAATAATTAATACTCAACGTGAGATAAGCTGTAAGTCCAGGAAAGTAGGAGCTCTATTCTTTTAATTTCAAAAAGTGCTCATTACGAGATACAATCGAAAACAAAGTGATATCAATAATATTCATTTCTAAAGATTTTTTTTATATATAATTTTACGGAAGTAGTCAGTCGGTAACAGTGTATTTCTTCGCTGATAATGCTTCGAAAATTTTGTGAAATTGTTTTGAAAATGAAATGAAAGATCGCTATACTGAGCCGTCTTTGTCAATATGTTTGAAATTAAAACAGTTATGTTCAATGCAAAGTAGTGAGGTTTCCAGCAAATCTGGTGTAAAAACCAATCTTTGATGTAGAATAAACTTGACGACTTAAAACAGTCACTGCCCCAGATTTTGTCCTAGTTCGTAATCCACTTAAATATAATTTTTGAGCCAAATAAATTCTCCAACAAAGCGCTAAAAACTACGCATTTTAATATTTTAAATTTATGTTACACAGATAAAGCAATTGGTAGGTGACAAAAGTGTGCTAATGTACTCTTAATCTCGAGATTATCGCTTCTCGAGTTTGTATCTTGGCTTTTCTCCTTCAAAAAACCCGCCATATTATGAAATTGCTCTCATAGAAGATTACTACAAACCGGCGCTGTTTGCAGAAAGTCTGGCTGTCGAAATAAATATCAAAGGTATACAAAAATAAAATCATATCTCCAAAGTTTTCGGCATTATGATATAATTCTAATAGAAAAGATCCTTCGAAAATGTTGATTTGTTTTTTGCAGATAAGAAATAGAGATTTATTAATATTTTCGGATCACATTTTCTGATAAAGTTTAAGTTAAGGCTATATCGAAACATCTGTCCTAGAGATCTTACGAGAGTTACCATACGCGTGAACTAAAAAAATCTCTAAAAGACTGAGTCGTACAGGGGAATTAGGGGAATTCTTCAAAATTTCAACTCAATTTGGAAGGCAAACCAGCGACTCTATAAATTTTCAAGTCGCTGGTAAGACCAAGAACTACAATTAGGTACAAGTTATCTACACAACACATAATTGCGAACATTATTAAAACACCCTATATAATGCTACAACCACTCACCTATGATCAACTAAGCGTTTTGGAACCGTCCTTCTTGAAGCAGCTTTTGGGACCTGAGTTTTGGTCACATATCTACAGCTGTAAAGTAAAAAGAAGTTTGAATAAGCGGCGAGACGAATGCACGTACGTAAGCGAGAGAAAACAAAAGACGAATTGTTAAAGGTCTCTCTGACAAAATTATCAGAAAATATGGAATAATTATTATCGATAATCGTTGTCGATTTAAACTAAATACCGCTCGATTAGACTCACGATAATAGAAAGAACAGACACAAATATATGAATGGAAGAATTAAGAGGATTGTACTGAATTAGAGGAAAAGTGTTGTATCCGATAAAGGAAGCCAAATTTCATATATTCACCGTCTCTCCGAGCTTCATGAAAACAGATATAAATTAACACTCACTAAAAGTCATCTCGGCTGTTCAAAAGTTACCTAGTTCGCTATCCCATTTATTATACTAACCTTCAAAGAAAAATTCTCTTTTTCAAAGCGGTTTCGGAACTTGGACCGGCCGATATCAGAATGGACGAATTGTGCCGTCTCGAGAATTACTCATTCAAAAATACAGAATGTCCAAAGGAAAACACCACAAACAATCATCAAATATCGCTGAGCAAACATAATAAGATCCCTCACTCAAAATAAATACTGTATGAAGATAGAAAAGGCTGCAGAATATAACCTGAATACTTTGTGTACAAATTAAAACTGTCTATTTTCGTTCACTGGATAACTACTCTCGAAGAGGCTTTTGCAAATTTGTCATCATATACATATATTTTATAAATATTTTTGGAGATAAATGTCTGCTCCTTAGCTGAGTAGACTTTCAAAAAACGGTTAGTTAGTACCTGGTTTTAGCCGGTCATGGGGAAATAGGTTCCTTCTAACAGTATACCGTTATTGCTAAGAAGAATTGGTTCCACCTGATGTAAGTCTCCCTCTTGCCATAAATCATTTATTAACGAGCTGTTTAATTTAAATATATGTATCACAAATCCACATTAGTAAGCCTTTGAGAACAAGACTAGACAAATCAGTCAATGGATTCACCTATTGTAAAACTTGTAAGCATTCTTTACATCCAAAATCAAATTCTGTACCAGAATATGATATTTTGAAATCGTTGCAAGTTGTTCCTCTTCTAATTTCAGTCAATAAAAAAAAGCTTCTGCAAACGATTTACTTTTTATGCAGAGAATATTTTCTTAGCCTCACAGAAAGAAGTCAGAATTTATTGTTTCCATAGCAATTGGAACACGTGATGAAATTATAGATCTCAGAAGTGGTTAAGATCGAGGAGATTTAAGTAGCGAAGTCAAAGGAAAGTTATCATGTGTAAAGCTAATTTGGAGAGAGAGAAAAAACCACACAGGGATAAGAACTTTACTATGAAAAGCCACTTAAAAGAGAAAAGGAAATTCAAAAACCTTTCCCGTCTGTAGTCCGAGAAGAAAAGTGTCACGACGATTCGTCGTTTCACGATTCTTCAGTGTCAAGTTCAGACATCTTTGGCAAACAAATGCGAAAAGCTGCCATGTTCATTTCCTTTAGTCCCTTAAAACCAGCCAGTGAAAAGCTCTTAGTTTGCATACAGCGTTTAACTAAGACTTATACTCGGGTGTCTATCACAAACAATACACCCGGACAAACCATTACAGAGGCCAGTTAAGGAAACAGCTTCCTAAAATCAAACAAGAATCAGGTTTTTTAAAGTTCTTGGGTTTCATTTAGGTCTTTAATATAACATGGCTGGTCTGCAAACATTTTAAGGAGTTTAAAGTTCGTTTAGTAATTTGACATCCGTTTCTTAAAATGCCGGGGTTCGCTAAACCTTTATAACTGAGTAGTATAACTGACAAAAACACAGTAGTTTGAGCGAAAATTCAATCATCTGAGGATAAGATTTTATTCCGTTTGATTTTCTGACGACTTTTGCTGTAATTTCCCCTCCGCAAAACATAAAGGGTTTTTCGCATCAGTTACTGAGTTTGCGTTTTATTATTCCAGCATCTTTGGCAGATGTAGACTATTTTCATAACATATTGTAATACATGAGGAACAAAGCAAAATACTTTTTGACCTTAATTGACCTAGGCCCTTTTCATTCGCAGTAATGCACCTATGAGAGTGTTAAACCGGCCTTTTTCGATTCTATATGTCTTCATTCAGGAAATACTATAATTATTTTGATCCTAAAGAGAGAAATTGGCAATACAATAGCGAGATCTCCTCGCAACATATTTTATTATTTACTCTACCGATTTTACGTTATCTTTAAATTACTAACATTTTGTTCCTAATTACTTGACATTATTACTACAACAGCTCTAATAATTGAACAAAAGTTTTACTTGAATAGAAATCATGACTTTTAAATGGCTTCCGTAAATAACCAATGCGAGCACTGCGATTGGATGGCGAAAAATTCCTCGACTTTTGATTGGATGATGGGAGAAGCCATTTAAGAGTTGGACTCAAATCCACCGAGGGAGCCTTTGGTACTCATTACGACTCATTACTGAAACATTCTTCCAAACCGTCATTCAGTCGACGACAAGACAAGATGGCGAATTGTAAAGAAACTTTTCATTATTTATCTGAGAGGGGATATGGGTGTGAAATTGGCAAACCGTCGTTTCGCTTTTCGTGTACCCCCCTTAGAGATGAATTTTTCCTGGACCCCCCTATTTTTTAAAACATTTACCTCTGTAACTTTCAAAACCCCCCTAAAATAACTCAGCCAGCACTTCAGAACCTCCCATTTTCGGCATTGGCTAAAATCTCAAGTTCCCCATACCTTCCCCCATATCTTTTTTCTTGTCTCAAAAAATAAACTCTTCTAACCGACCGTTTTAATCTTGATGTGAAGGTGTTATTAAGAAAAAGCGCTGTTTTCGAGGGACGGAATGCCATAGCGAACGTAAAATGGCTGAGTAAGAATGATGTTCACTTTTTTTAGGTTCACTAGCGTATATCATAAATATCATAACTAGAGTTGAGACAGAGCTTCTTTAATATTATTTTGTTTTAGCCAAAGATAGCTAATGGCCACATGAACGACTGTCCTTGTGACGACTCGCACGCTAAATGCACTGATATTAGAACAGCAATTCTAATGCATGAGTTATCAAAGAGAGAAAGAAAACAACGAAAAAAGAACTTCATGAGAGATCAATAAAAAGCGAGCGTCAAAACTTAGCCGCCGTTCAGACGCTTTCCTCCAGCGCTTGTTTATTGCCTCTTCCTAAATTTTTTAACTGAACTTTACTTTTAAACTCTTTCGTGACAAAAACTAGTGAAAACTGGCGATAGTGTTAAATACTTGATGAATGCTATGACTACAACTTGAAGTCGCTTAAAACACTGTCAGGTTGGGACTGAAAAAACACTCTGAAATTGAGACATTAATAATCTACATATGGCCAACACAAACCTGTCTTTTCCTCTGCTGGAAAATACGCTTGAAGTTTAGATGTTAAGGAAGTGGAACTTTTGAAAAGCCTCCCTTCGTTTAACCAGTTCCTGTATTAAAATAGAACAGTAGTCAGCATTGTTCTTTTCTCAACTCGCGCTCAATGTCATAAAACATTCATCAGTATTACATTTTGTACAACTAGGCATAAATAATGAACTATCACCACGTATGAATACTGTGAAGTCAAACTACGCTCAGCTCCAAATCAATCCTTCATGAAGTCTGTGATAGGACAGTTTGATATTGCTGGTAATGGATGGTCCTTTTTTCAAGTTAAAAGGGTTTGAAGATCTTGATATGTAAATTATGCGACGTCATCCGGGTGTTTTTCTAGAAAGTAATCTCTCATCTACAGAAGGCGCTGTTTGAAAAAAGTCAGAATCCTCCAAAGGCATTTGGCCAACTGAGGAAAATGTTTTGAACATGGAATATCATCTGTAATTTAATTTAGCGTGTTGTATTTATAAGTAACGCCCCGTTGACGTCATCTCATCGGCATTTCTAGATCTTTAATCGTTTATTATTCATGATCTCGGCACAGCACTTTAAAACCGAGACTATTAAACTGAGAATGAAAGAGGCATTGAAGGTAGAAGAGGGAGAATAAAATAAATACTGATTACGGGTCTTACATATCCACGACTCCTTCGCAGAAGATCATAAATCAAAATTGGGAATCATGATCAAAAAGTGCACGTTGCCATGGTATCAGTGAAATGTCTGACATAATTTGGGAACGTAATGGGGCAGGATTTCGGAAGTATAAGTGAAAATTAGGTGGTCTTTCCTTGATCTAAATTAAATCAGTTGAAACATGAGAAACTCGGTGTCTGACCGGAATACTTAAGGAACTTCACAGATCAACCAGGAGTTCTCAGTGACATTTCGGGAACTCTGACTCGTGCATTTAAGACTGTGTCTTTTTTGCTTCGTTTACTTTTTCAATGTTTAAGATGGTCTTTTTGGGGGACAGGAGGGGGGTTGGAGACCGGCATTGCTGTGGGCTGGCTTGGATTTTTGTTGAGAGCTACTGAATGAGTGGTTGAACCTTTCACTCCCCAAAAGTGAGACACTAGTTGTTTAGCAGGATTCAAAAGAAGATAAGACATACACAAGAATGAGGAAAATAACTACCAGAGGAAGGAGCCAACAACGTTAGTGACGGAACTCAATTCAAATATCAACATTACGTTCAAATATCGCATCTTACTAACTTAATTGTCTTCAAAAAGGCTCCACAAAGACTTCAGGACAGGAGAAAAAACTTCAGAAAGATAACTGACAGAAATTCCAAGCAAAACGACTCTGAGACTACCCCAAGAGTCGTGCTCCAAGAAAGCTACATTTTCCTTCGCATTTGCAAAAGTATTGCGAGTTAGCTTGGGCTTTTAGACAGAAATATTAATTATCACTACGGGTGCAATGCTGTTCGCCTTGTTTATTCAAAGGTTATGTTTCCGTTTTGGTAACAATGCCGAGTTTGTACAAAAGAAGTATTCCGGATCTTCCATTATGTACACTGCCAAGAGATTCGGATTTGTGCGCGGCGCAAATTGATTTAAAATATTTCCGTACACTTGACTCGATTAAGGATTTAAGAGACTAGATTTTGATTCGAGTGTGCGAAGGGAGATCGTGAAAAAAATAAAATAAAAGACAGTTATATTTTGTCGCAAAAGAATATCAGGATTGTTTTGTATACTCAAAGGCCA
Organism: Stichodactyla mertensii; assembly: GCA_011800005.2. Lineage (NCBI taxonomy): Eukaryota > Metazoa > Cnidaria > Anthozoa > Actiniaria > Stichodactylidae > Stichodactyla > Stichodactyla mertensii. Next base: position 25,195 of record JAAAQI020134350.1, read on the forward strand.
AACCTTGAGTTCCTTGAAAATTAATAAAGCCAATTAAGCACACACATCATACTCGCAAGCAAATCACACGAGGTCGTTCTCAGTACAAATTGTCGTTTGGAGAATATAGGAATGGCGGAACTGACTGAGTTTTATTAAAAACGAAAGTGGAAATAAGAAAATGGAAAAGAAAGAAAATGAAAAAGAAAATGTTAACGAAAAGAAAGAAAGAAAGAAAGAAAGAAAAAGAAAGAAAGAAAGACTAAGAAAGAGAAAGAAGAGAAAGAAGGAAGAAAGAAAGAAAGAAAGGAAGGCAAAAAAAGAAGGAAACCTCCTACTTCGCTTTTATTGGTCATGTGTTGTACACAATAAGATCGAAATCGAGGCTGCGGGGAAACAATGAAATAATCGTGGTTTTTCGTTACTTTCCTCAGAGCCTCGATGCAGTTCTTATTATGTGCGATCCCTGAACCAAAATATTTGAAGGGAACTCAGCATTACAATGCAAAAGAGCCTTCACACTTTTCTATCCAATCAGCATTCACCACAGGATTCCCATTATAGTTGGTTCAAGTAAAAAGAGAGCGAGGTAATGTAATTATACTTTAGATAGCGAGACTGTTCCTTAGACTTGCAAGGCAAGTTTTGCCTGTTGAAAATCGGCACTAAATTAATAATTCAAGCTTATTTTACGCTCATAATACTGTAACCGTTTAAGTTAGTAAAATATTTATGAATTATTCTTTATGCAGATATTATAAAGCTCGCATCTCTTTGATCGCAACGATCGGCCAAAAGTGTTGGACGCCGATCGCCGGCAGCGATTCTACTAGCGATCAAATGGAAACTAGGTTTTATTAATTTCAGCCACGATCGCAGAGGAACAGATTCTATCGCGATCGCTCGAATTTTGTTTCCAATATGATCACTTTTAGCGATCAAATGGAAACCATTAACCATGTTTAAACCATCTTTAACAGGCCCTCGGAGATTCAAATGCTCCAGAATTCCCTAAATCGCGTGAATGACTAATAAAACAATAGTTCCAAGTCGAGGCTGCAGTATATATAGTGGTTATACATTTAAAAGTATTTTGTTTGAACTAACCTCGATTTGAAACACCTTATTTACAAGATCTAGTTAACGGTGTCGTGGAAAATTCTGACAAAATTTATACGAATATAAAATTTGGGAAAAAATATTTTTTCGAAATGAAAAATGAATGAAAAATACTAATTTGCCAAAGACCGCGTGGCGAAACAAAATTAGCAATTCAAATGATAATGAATTTGAAATTTATAAAATAATAATTTTCTAAATTATTAATAATATGGTTGAATGTTGTTAATTCACTGGAGTTTTGAGAGATGGGACGAACAAGAATTCACGTAGACAAAACACATTTGAGTTTTGCTTCAATTCTGAAAATACTGAATAATGGTAGTTGTTCTATAAACAAGTGTTTTTTTGTTTTTGCTTTTTGTTTTTTTCCCCTGGTTTGAACAAAAGTGAAGGAAACGATTCCAAGGATGACTTTTCTCTGTTTATGAAAGAGGGACAACAAAAACTTGTATAGAAATACTTTCATGTAGAAAACGAATGATACGAGTTTTTCCTTAGTTCCACTTTGCAAACTAGCTTGATCATTAGCATATTAACATAAGTTTTATTATTTTGAAAAAATCTCCTTAGCTGGAGTCAGGATCTAATCGAAAATTAAATATTTTCTGCTTGAATGATGTTAGAACTGCTCTGATGTTAGAACTGCTTTACCAAAACCTTACCTTGTAGAAGAAACAGGTAGAATTCGTGAAAAACCGACCTCTGATTGTCTAACAACTTAACATGCTAGCCGCATTCACATTAGAATGGCTTCAGTTTTGTCAAACTTTCTTTGCGAATGTTGACATTTGTCAAGTAAAGTAGTATCTTTGAAAAACTGATCGATTCCACATGACATCTTGGTTTGTTTGCAGAAAGCTTTATCAAAGTTCTGCTAGCGCAGCCAAAGAAATTCAAAGCCGTTTTAGTTGGATACCAAAGCTAAAAAAACCGACTCAGTAAATCCTTTACTTGTCAAGTTTCTTCAATTTTCGATTCTAGTCAGTCGCCACGGTTCTTAGTTTAGTGAATACATTAATAGGAAACTCTGTAGAGGTATACTTACTGGTTTACTTAGCACATTAGTAGAGGGAAACGTTTGTTCAGAGGCCCTTGGTGCACTTGAAAGCGTTTGTAACTTGAAGGTCTTGCTCCTGAAAAGAGGGACGAGTTCAAAACTATTTGTCAAAAAGTGACACACGTTCATCTTGCAACTGAGAAGGACGGGTAAATTGGCTCAAACGTCAGCTTTTCCCAGACAATGCAATTTTAATAGAACAAACAGTAGAACTACAAGGGTAGATAGCGCATGTATAGTTTGGCCAGCTGTTTGATGGATAAAAATACGATGAATAAAACGAGTTTTCAGCGTGGCTCAAGTGTTGTATTTTATTTCAAGGTAGTTTAGTTTCGAGGTAGTTTAGTTTCGAGGTATGATATTAGATATAGGTCTTACGCAAGGACAGATAATGAACTCAGCTAAAAACGGTCGAAGGAGATAATTACTTTTAAACGAGGCTTGAATAATCCCCTAAGCGCTTTGGTTCTAATACAATTATCCCCTCTTGTTTCCATAGATCCAGCGAAGTTTTGCTATCCATGGTAAAAATAGACATTTTTCAAGTTTGATAGGCACTTGTCATTTATCCTCTGGGCGGTATTTCTACTCCTACGATTCGGGGATTTTCTCAAGCCTCAGGGTTTTTCTCATTCTCATTCTGGTTTAAAATTCTATACACTTATGAAATTATATACGATTTTATTTTTAGGCTAATATATACAAACTAGGATGACTCGTTATCATTGTGTCGCGAAGAAAAAAATCGCCGCAAAACCAAGGAGACGAAAAGTTTCCTTCAAGCACGTCTTTGCTAATTACACTGAAGTAAGGAAACAATCCAGCCGATGAAAGATCACTCATTTTGACAAGGAAGTGAAAACTATTCAGTCTGGTGATGCGGAGATGATTGTTATCAATCGTCGGTACCCACCATAGCTTAAGACTGGCGTTTGTTTTAGAATATTCGTCCTTAGGGATTGGGCCATCAATGTTACATACATACATACATAAACTTTATTTTACCTCGAATTTCTAGAGAATGTTAATACACCTATTTCAAAAAAGTTGTCAGGGCCGAAGGAGTAGGAGCGGATCCAGGATTCTTTGGAGGGAGGGGTGCACCATTGACGTTCGGGACTCGAGCACCAAAATAGATAATAATAATAAAGCCATAATTGACTGTAAATTGCTCATCTCAGGGGGGGTGCAAACCTCCTGTACCCCTCCCCTGGATCCGCCCCTGAGGAGACAGGCAATACGCGAATAGAGCTCTTATTTTTTCTTTATATTTATTATTTAATTGTATCTATTCATCGCTGATATCATAGTTCATCCTGACTGGTGTCTGACAGGCAATGAGGGAATCTACTAGAAACAATTAGAAACGCCCACCTTATGGATCCTTGTGTGTCAAACCGTGTGTCGTGAGTTTAGTTTATCATTTGCAGTAAGTTTTGTTTGCCAATCGTTTGGCATATCGTTAATCAATTGTTAATT